>JAQFZW010004574.1:0-10035 GCA_034687055.1 Heteromurus nitidus
GATATTTCCCACTGCATATGTATGTATATATGAAGGTACATAACAAAATGTATATATAATCATGCTTCATAAGCGTCCTCCCATGTCTGAGAGCAAAAATTAACTTTTTTTTATGGTGTAGCTCACAAGTTTGTGTTTTTGTGTATAGTGATTGAGTTTTTTGTCTCGTAATCTTCGTTTTTTATTTAGTGCATCCCTTATCACTTGTCAAATAATCGAAATCAGTTATTATCGGATACCTTGAGCGAACAAGGAACAACACACTTTTTGCTGGAAGAATTTTCCTTCTTTCTGGCTGAATTGAATTGGAACATTGTGGAAGCATACACAGCCGCAGCTCACGCACACTGTCTGATCGACTTGAGACTTTTTTCAGAGAGATCAGACCAATTTTTGTGAAGAAGTAGATACGGCGGGGATCATCGTACACAAAAATACTAGATGCCTAAGTGTTGTCCTCCTCCTCGATCGTCTCGTGCACAACAGCCCACTAAACATTTGGATCATGTGTGGAAAAATGGTGAACATTAAAAGTTTCAAATTTCATAATAACAATAGGAAAGCTCATAAGATGAAAGAGGAGAGCTATGGGAAAGTTTTCTAATTTTTCCTCTAACAAAAATTGCAAGTAAAGTAGGGTACATTAAGACGGAAACTGAAATATCAAATCAGAAAAAAATTGAATTTTGTATGCATCGTTCATCCTAATTAATTCATACTCACACACGCTTACTGAATACATTACATCAGCTCCGCAGAAGAACAATCAAATTTATAACAATATAAATATAATTCTAAATCCTAAATTAATTTTTTAGGAATTTTAAATGTATGCAAAAGTGCAACATTCAGTTTATATAAGAGAATCGTCGTGGTGATTGATTAAATTGAAGTTTTAAGGGTTCGGAAACGTTTGGATAAAATTCATTTCGAGGCCGAAGTTGGATGTGGGTCTTGCCACGTGTACGTGTATTATTGTAGTGTTTTTGTAAACGTCGTAAAAATAAGTGCGGAACGTGGAAAAACATTGAATGCGGACACACGTGTAACTAGTAATTTACGTCATGTATGAATAAGTCATTGATGTATTAAGTTCAAAGTTTGCAACAGCAAAAACCCTCGTGTCTTACCTCAGCCAGTGTTCTACTTTTTTTAGTTTGTATCATTTTCGTGTACGTTAATAATACGTTTAAATAATTAGTTGTTTTCCGGTGTTCAGAGAAAGGGAATTGTTATAAGCTCCGAAAATGTGCCCCTCGTAGTACAATTGCAAGCGTACAAGAAGTTCCTAGGAAACATGGATGTCAGGTAAGCACATGCCAGCAACATCTAATTCCATAATTTACGAAATTACTCTGCATACATTTTCCGATTTGTTCAAATGAATATATTGTGATTATTTATAATTTTTTTGCAGTATTGAAAATCACTACATATCACCCTCCGTTTCTAGTCATAATCCTTTAAAACGAACCAAACGTCCCGAAACAAGCAAATCTGCTAAGCCTCCAAAACGTAGAAAGAAAACTGCCAGCGCGTCCTCATCAAAAAATCGGATCTTGTCCACGGACGATGCAAACGATGACCTTTATAGTAGCCATTTGTCAGAGCAAACTAAGAATACTGTTCTGAAATTGAAGAAAATTTCGGATCCTTTTGATGATGAATTGCAGCAAGTATGATGATATGATGATGCCTACATTTTTTTACTACACCATTTCTCTCGTTTGCATGTATTTTGGATACATACTTGATCTATTTTATTGGTACAGGTTGTCGATGACGTGTTCGAACATTTTGAAGAACAATCCGTCGAAGACGTAGATCTCGCAGAATCAGCCTTACTTCTGTCAAGTGTTACAAACGTTTATTGCTGCCAAGTGAAAACTCTGAATGAGGAAGTGTTGGCTCTTGTTGCCCGTCTGCATGGACAGTAAGATTAACATTAGCAATAACCGTCTTACAAAATATGAAAATACTCTAGTTAAAGTCTGGCGATCGACTGTGCTTTGAATAACATTGAGCTTTGAGAAGAGAAAGCGAATTTGACACTTTCGGAGCCCTTGAGGCCCTTCAGTCTTCAGAAGGTCAATTTCGAAAATCCATTAATGCACGGTGATATATGTCGAGACTCGAGACGAATCGAGTGATGTATCCCATGCAATATGTTATAATTTGAATTAAAATTCTAAAAATTCTGAACAGTACGACTGTTATCGTGGTAATAGACAAACCTGAAAACTCGAGGCGAAAATAAGCCACTAGCCAGTCGCTCGCCAGCCTTTTTTTAAGAGTAGGTACGGTCCTATAGCCGAGCTTTTCTGTTACAGACAACCACCTCCAAAGAGAGGCCGGAAAAAGACAAGTGCAAATGATGAAAGTACAAATGAAGCCGGTGGAGAAAGTGAAACCAAGAAGCCTGCAGAAGGAGAAGCACAGGTTGGCGAAAATGGAGAACCACTGGAAGCATCTAAAGATGCTCAGACGAAAAGTGATGATACCGATAATAATCCCGATACCAGCGAAGCTCAATTAGCTGGATCCGATGATGGTCCTCCTGAAAGCACAGACCCAAATCAACCTGAAACTTCAGAAATAGCGCAAGAAAGTACAAATAAGGAAGGAGGAGAGTCGACAGTCGAAGTTAAGCCCGATGGTGAGTGTAACATTATATTTTTCATAATACGTTTCAAATCATTTCATGATAACACTCAAATTTTGCATTTAACCTCATTTTAAAAATTATTTCGGAAATTGTCTTTTTAAGAAAATGGGAATACTGAGCCACAGCAGCAAAGCAATGCTGAAGGAGAAAATACCCTGGAAACCCAAATATTAAATGACATTCCCGGCATGTGTACGCGAAGACAGTCCGAAAGACTAAAAAACATACTAACTTTTGAGAAGGTAATCTTTAATACATATTAAGAATGTAATACATACTTTGGATCAACTTTGATGATGCAAACAATGTTAAATGTCGCTGTGTAGGAAATTGACAATGAGAAGGACTACAAACTGAAGAAAAAGAAGTTCGATGGGGACCCACCAGATCTAATATCATGTCATGACGAATGGAACGCAATTCAACTTTTGATACAGGAGAAAGGCGACGTTGATTTCGATGAAATATTGCCTCCAGTGCTTGAGATCCAAGTGGGCAGGAGAAGGAAGAAAGTTGCAATCAACAACAATGATGATATGGACGACAACAATTGTGAAACATGTCAAAATGCCAGCAGTGAGTCTCCAATGGAATCCGAAAATTCAGAAAAGTCCAGTAGTGAACTGTCAGCTTTATCCCTCTTGTCTTCGGAATTCTCAGGGCAAAAGTATCAAACTCTGGATCATCTGCCAAATGATGTGCAAGAGAGATTCCACGGACTTGTTCAAGAAATGCATAAGCTCCCGTTTGACTATGGGCTCATGCAAAACGACATGTTCAAAGCTTATCAACAAAAATTTCTTCAAGCAGTTACGTTACTCAGTCAAAATAGTGTGCTAGTTAAGCGAACGGAAGAAGGTAACGAAAATATTTACAAAAATGCATCGGAACAGGGTACAGTTGCCTGAAAATGGTTTCACTAAAATAATTTACGTTTGATTCTTTATGCACAGAGGCAGTGGTTATTCCAAAAGCGACCTTGGAACGTAAGGATTCTCATATGTCTGAATCGGACCAGGCAATTTCAACAATTGCTGAGCTTCTCAGCCAAGTTAGGCAACAGACAGCAGAGGAGTACCATAAAGGCAATCATTCGAAATCCGACTTGGATATTCCTGTCAGCCAAATGATTGCCACCTTAAAGCGTATTATATGCAGCCGATATAAAAAATGGCATGTGGTAAGTCGCTCACGAAAATGTTTAGTGTCGATTTCGTAAACTAGCGTTCAAGAAAACAAAGTCTAAATCACGTTTGAATATATTTTTTTTCCTAAAGAGGACGGACGGTGACAAAGCCGTGTTTAAAAGAATAAAGGAGTTCGAGGATAAGGTGAAAGCAGTTCTGAAGAAGGAAGCAGACCAAGGATTATTTGACGTGAAGAAGTATGAAATGGAAGTGATGGATGTAACATTGAAAGAGAGTTTGGAAAACGAAGCAGATGAGCTCAGCTGCCCCCTGTCCCCTATAATTCCTGGGGACGGTGCGGAATCTCCCCGGCCTGAGGAAATGAGAAATTGGAATTTAAGCTGCAGTTCCAGAAGATCTTCAATTGCCGGGAGCATAGATGGTTCTAGTAGCTGGATCCGCCTTTTCGACATATTTTCACACATGAAAAAGTTTGATCATTCGGAAACTTGTCGACATTTCTACGCCGTACTTGCCTTGGTAAGTGGTCAACAAAGAAAATATTTTATTTTGTAAATTCAAACTACAAAGCGCTAATAATCCGTCATTTGATGATTTCTCTCATTTTCAGCTCAGTCACAAAAATCTTTCAATCAACTACGACACCCTATTTTCTAAAGAATCTGCCAAACTGATAACGAAGCTATTGAAGTCCCACAATGACAACAGCAACAAGTATCCAGTTGGTGCAAAGATTATGACGAGCAGATGTCCAGACATTGATCGTGATGAGATTTTGCTTGCCCCTGTCTTGAATGCAGAGACGATTCAGCAGATGCTGGAACAAGATGGTTATCTAAGTTCCTCCGGTTATCAAAGCGACAGTCAAGCAAGTGGCAGTACTGGTGGTGGCGTGCCCCATACTCCAATGAAGACAATTGAAGATGCCATCAACGAGTTTATACCTGACACGGAGGAAGGCTTCGTTGATGACTTTGATTTATTCCCTCGAAGAAGGCGCAAAAATTGACGTCCGTCCAGTTGTAGGGTTAGATTGACAAAACTAGTTATTGTTTTAGTTTGTTGTTAGCCACAAATACGAATGATGGTAAGTTAGAAATGTTCGTATGAATTGTATCGCGCAGTAGGAGCTCACGACAGAGTTCTACGATTTAATGCATTGTATTTAAGTATAAGTAAATACTAGTTGATATATTATATTCTAACACAACATACATGAATCTCATTGGGATTGGATGTATCAATAAATGGAGAGCGTTTCGGTTTTATAAGTATGTTATAGTTGCGGTGTTGGAAAGTTACCTTCAGTACAATATGTGGTTCAACGTGATAACAAGTTATATAATGATCATTGTCCTCACTTTCCGGTAGACAAGTCACAAAAAGTTTTAACGGCAAATTTATCCCTGAAATGAAAATATGGCGAGTTTAAGGGTCACTCAACGATCTCAGCAATATTTAGGTCGGTGAATGATGATTTCGGCAAAAAAAAGTACGTTTCCCACAATATTCTATATGTAATCTTTTATACATTCACAATGAACTACGTATCTTTACTGACGATTCTATGTCATAATCTGGTTTCAAAATATCAAGTATCAACTGTTATAAGATGTTATTCTCCAATAAAAATTATGATTTAATTTCCTCATAAACACGGTTGATGACAAGTTCCGACTTGAAGCATTTTTTTGAAGACGTTAAGGAGGTTCAGTGTTCAGTACCTGAACGAAGAAATCAGATTTGTGACTTGATCTGTAGCAGGACTCGAATACTGTTGAATAACTTTGTCGAGGAAAATATCCCATTGCACTTCCCACTTCCTAAAGGCCTCATCCTTATCCATCAGGCTCATGGCGCTGTACCTGGAGGTCAGCAGAAACAAACGGTAAAACTCTAGCTATCAACATTCTATATTTTAGCTTTCGAAACCTGCGGTAAAAGTAAGGGTGGCATACGTGATGGAGTTGATTGCAAGCTGTTTTAGAAAGCGAAGATCGGCCCTCTGTCCTGCAATTGCCATGAACGCCATGTACCAATCATGGGAAAGTGGTGCAGCCTCCCACATTCCAGGCCCATCACTATAGCAAGTTAAAGTACATAACGGCATAAATTAAAACGACTACTCGCTCGCTCATTTGAATCTGAATATTGTACCTGGAAACAACGACGGGAAATCCTTCTCGTAAATAGTTTGTAGCTGGATGATTCCTGAGATCTTCAACTAATCGGAGAACCTATTCAAATTTGTGTGGGTGTCAAATATTCATAAAATTATATGTAATAGGAATTTGCCAGCATTGATCTGATTACATGAAAATTAGTATCAAACTCATACCTGGTTGGATAAAGGACAAACTTCAGCAGCAATTCCTTTCGCTTTGACTTGTTCGTAAAGATAAGGATGATTACGGAGCGCATAACCATGAGCGAACCTTGTCGTATTCAGCAGAGTTGCATCAATCAAATTTTCATCGATCTTGGTTCCATGCCAGTCTGTTCCGCCACAAAGGATTAAATTTTTTTACACATGCGTGCAATGATAAAATACATACGATTTAAATATATATCTTCAACCTAAATCTGCGTACCTGTTTCGCCAGAATGAAAGAAAAATTTGATATCTTTGGATGCAGCGTCCAAAAGCTGTGGCGCAAAGTCAACCAAGGGAGTTCCCTTGTCCTCTTGACCAACCAGATCGAATCCAGCGAAGAAGTCTGGGAAAGTTTGCTTCATAACGGCAGCATCATTGACCCTAGAGCAGTAAATCGTTATTACTTGAGAGACAAACTCTTTTATATGCATATTTTAGTATTTTTATTGAGATTTCATTTTCATACATTTGTTGGATAGTTTCTGGTGTATGAAATCTATGAGGGGCGTAAATGAATTTCGCTCCCCAGAAATCCGGGTGATCAAGCAGAAACTGATCAGTAGTTTCCTTGTAAAGTCTAAGAGCTTCCAAAGTAGAAATCTCCGATTGATTGATGTGGTAAACCTTGATTAAGTTAGTTAACATTGACTTTAGGTTCTGGACAACACACGTAAACTTGCAAGGTTGAAGTTGACAGGTAATATTACTAGCATTTGAGAGGAACGCATCACTTCGTCAACTTACTTCCGATAGCAATCCCCTGTTCTCTAGGTACATGACGTTGTCATCATAATGCTGCTGGAGAACCTGGTAATAATTGTCCTTTAATGCGTCCACATTGTTGATAATACTCATTATTGTCGTGATCTTCTTCTCAAATAAGTCCCATGCCTTGTTTGTGTCCGGGTATGCCACTATAATTCGGAGAGACAAACATGGCGATTTTATGTCCATCTTCAAAAGTATGCAATTAAATTGGAATGCTGTAAATCGGATATCTGCATTTACCCTCTGGGGTGGGAGTATACATGCTCATGCTGGAAAAGAACCAGTTATCAACCCAATCGTCACTTGACGCATCCTTCCGCAAATCCGCAACACTTTTCCACTGCGACGTCGGTGTGCAAGCTTCTGCAGGCTGGCTTGGGTAAAATCGGAATATAAGATGATCCCAGTCCTGCACGCAGTAGTACAAGTTGCTCCACTTTGTGAGATTGTATGCGATATACTTGACATCTCCAACTGTCCCGTCATGCATGTGCAGACCACAGCCTAATTGCCATTCATGGAAAAAACAATAATTTCCTTTTAAATCTCACTAAAGAAGTACTAAATTACAGATGGTGCCATTAATATCAACCATGAATAATAATTTATTGCTGGCGCTGTAAAAGCATAAAAACGAACCCTTCGGGAGCATTTTAATGATTTTGAACACATTTGAGTTGTCGATCCGTTCCTTTGAATGGAAAAAATGACTCGCTGCAGCGAAAAATCTGCCATTTGAGTCTAATCCTTCCTGGAATTCCTTCTCTTTGAAGGACATGAGTATTGCGTTGACAGCCACTTCACGAGAATCGGCGAAAGCCATGGATCCGCCAAGTAGCGTTGCGATATCTCCCTGAAAAATGCAGAAGACGATAGAATTCAAAACGTAAAAATCTAACGTTTTTAAAAAATACCGTGATTTAAAGTCCTTTGTGTCTTACTTGCATGGCTGCATCGCGTTCTCTCATGTATTCTTCAATCGTGGGCACTCCATTGATACTTGGAACGGACGTATTCAGTATTAACAGAATATTGCATAAAACTACGGATAAAAGAGTGGCTGACAACATTTTCCTGAAACTGATGACCCCTAACCCTTTGAAAAGTGGAGGATGAATGAAGTTATCCGGGTACGAAACACGCATATGAGGCAAGAAACCAAAGGAAAAGAGTTGACGAGTGGTGCAGGTGGTAAGCAGGAATGCGTCAGTTCACCTTTCGTTAATAAGTGCGATATTTCTACCTAAACAACTTCCCCAGTGTCCTTCTTTTGCTGGGTTGAAGAGGTGACTGCTTCGCTATCGGGTAACTGTCAGAAGGAAACTGATAAACCACTTGTGGCTGTTTTTTAACCAAATATGTTTTTCTCATCAGGGCGAAACAAGGTGAACATCAAGTTGATCTCCTCTTGCGTAATACCATAATTTCAGTGGAAAACAATGCGCCGAGCAATTAATTCTGTGATAGGAAATAAGAGCGATAAGCTTGTTAATAAGTGGGCGTAATGCTGTTCCATAAAGCGAGTTGTGTAAAAATGTAAATGCACTGTGGTGCTGTCGATGATAGGCCGACTGGCAGCCGGTGCCAGCATCAAGTGATTAAAAAGTAAGTTCATTGAAAACACCGACAACGTCAACGTCAAGGATCAGAGAGGTCCATACAATTTATAGACTTTTATTACACGCATTGTTGATATAATCGGACGGTAATATAGGAATAATATATATTACTCTACACGGGATATGTGACTGTAAAAACACTGACAAGAATACTCATTAATATTTCGAAAAAAGAATCTCTTTGCCTCATATAACAACATACATATATACTCCAGTATTAGTAAGATTATAAATTAGGCTAGTAAACTGACAAATAAAATATCCGTTCCTGTTACAGCTAAAAAAATGTATGGAATGAGATGGCGATACAGAAATATCGATATTCAATTTACTTTGGTTATCCAATAATCCCATACAGATGTGGTGGTGGTGGCTTTAAGCACCCACCAAATCATTCGATACGAAATAAAAACATGGCAAACTCTTGTCGCTCTCAAATCATCACATTCAATAGGCTTTCAGCTTGGTACATTAATCCATGATTGATGATAGTTTATCGCAAAATATTTCATTATTAAGTACTAAAGGATACTTATCTGAGCGAACACTCTTAAAATAGCAGAAGAACCGTGTACATGTGCATAATCTGAATGTGTGAATAACATACTAAATATATATATAAATATACGCGCAAATAGATCACCTCACCGAAGGATGTACGATTAGGATAACAAAATGCACATGCGTAGGACAAAATTCATGGTAAAACACAGTCGTTCATCTCTTCAAATTGCTCAACAACATATGCTCAGACTACCAGTAAGCATCTAATTTATCAACAAGAATTTTTATGATGGACTTATGACTAGCATAGAGCTTGACATTGTGATTAATGTCAATCCATAAGGCACCCTTAGCGTCACTGCCAGCCTTAAATTTGAGATTGCGGAAAGTATCATCGGAATCGTCGAGAGTGAAATTAATCGCTTCGGTTTCAATCCAAGCGTTGTCTGTATTCCTTCGGTCATCCACGTACCCTTTGTATACAGTCTCACCGCCACTGAACACGTTCCGAAGAGATTTCTCCAGTTCAGCTCGCTCCTCATCTGTGGCATCGTCGATGCTGAATACCTCCTCCAAAAATTCTCTCTTAACTGCAGTGATTGCATCCTCCCCAGAATCAATCATTCCTGCAAATAATTCAAAGTGTTACGTGAAAGATAAGATGAATGCGCTTTTGGGAGAGGAAAATTCATGCAGTAGGATTACATACCTCCAGGAAACGCTGAGTCTCCCGTGTCCTTCCTAATGACTCCAATAAACTGGAGGACGGGCTTGCCTTCTTCCATGCAGGGAGACCCATCATCATTTTTCTTCCACCTATAAAGAGAATAATTTATTCATGTTGTATACAATTCTTGGTTGTTAAGAAATGTGTGCAAGTGGAGCAACTTTATCTTATCAGCTTTCATACCTTGTAATAATGCAGTCTGCTGCGTGGTTCGTAGCCCAACGACCAAG
>JAQFZW010004575.1:0-10034 GCA_034687055.1 Heteromurus nitidus
GGGGTGAGCGGAGCGAGAGCGCGAGCGCATTCAACCCAATCGCTCCGCTCAACGCTCCACGAAAATGGCAGCTCTACCACAGAGCGGTGGTCGATTTTTTCGGACTCCAGGACACCGGGGTCCTGGAGGTCGGTGTCCTGGAGTCCAGATAAACTGCCGGTGTCCTGGAGTCCGGACAAATCACTGGTGTCCTGGAGTCCACCAAAACCTCTGGTGTCCTGGAGTCCACCTAAACCTCTGGTGTCCTGGAGGTCGGTGGCCGGTGTCCTGCCAATCTATGGTACCGACCCTCTCTCTGATTAAAATAAGAAGCTCGTCTAAAGAATCATATAAAAATGTTGTGATTTAATTTGAGTTATGGAGAGTCAACAAGCTCCATTTGGTCAGTTCATGTACAAACCTTGATTTCTTAAGGGATTTCCGCCAAAAAAAGTGCGCCCACATTCAAAATATTTGAAATAGAAAATCTCACGATGCCCCCATCCCATTTACTTACGTGGTAACGCTTCCAGGACTTCTCCAGAAAATGATTGTTTTCTCCCGTCCCAAGTCACTTTTGTAATATGTTCCAGTTGAACGATTTACGAGGAAAATGGGGGATCATTTTCTTATATTACTCATAATTATAGATGCATCGCATCAATGCAAACAATGAACGAATAGATTTTCGTAGTGCATTTAAATGGAGAAAACAGTCGCAAAGATGCTCATTGTTTGCAATGAAAACTAGTGTTTTAAAATTGTGTAAAAGCAGATTTAAAATGTACAGAATACGCTGAGTAACGTTCACCTGGATAATCTTCAATTATATGATCCCAAACTATTTTAATTTGCATTCGAAAATTTGAAGTTTAATGTGAATGTGTGCAGTTGTCACGTGGTAATAACAATATGCAACAGAATCGAACAACATGTGTTAGGGAAAAATACCAGCCTCGGTTGCCCGTATCATTATGTAAAAAGTACGAATGAATCTGATATGAATTATGAGTAACCTAATTCATATTCCCAGTATACTGAAGGTAAAACGAGTCATTGAATATGTAATAGCTGCATTACACTTGTAACGACTGACTAAGCATGTATTCACTGCACGTTAAATTGCTAATATATTGTGTCGACTGACTAAATGGGTTGCAAATTCCCGTCACATTTATAGCAACTGACCAAATATGTGCTAACTGCATATTACACTTACATATAACGACTTACTAAATGTCTTAAATTCACGTTACACTTATCGTAAATGACTAAATATGTCAAATCCACGTTACACTTATCGTAAATGACTAAATATGTCAAATCCACGTTACACTTATAGTGAATGACTAAATATGTGCTACACTTATACCTACTAAGTAAATATGTGCTACCGGCAAATTACACTTATAACGACTTTAAATTTTTCAACTTCAAGTTGCACTTATAAGAACTTACTAAATCTATCGAATTCACGTCACAATTATGGTGACTGACTAAATGTGCCAAATTCACTTTACACTTAGATCTACAAAGATTATAACAAGAATGACTTTATTCTAATAGCATAACGGGAAACAATCAATAGAAACGAGAGAAGAAATATGTCTGAAGTAGCGCTGAAACAAAAAGTTTAACGAGAAAGAACTTAAATTCAACACAAATTTCACAAACAAAATTATCCTAAACTTTTAATTTTGCACTTGTTTTTTTTGGCCTTGGAAGATTTGGCCTCCTCCATAGCTTTCAAGCGGTATTCGGGAACTCGTAGAGGTTTCTTCCTTGACAGCCGGGAGTCCACTAGCTCGGGAGCTAAATCTTCGAGCCAGAATCGTTCAAGCTTCACAGATATTTCCTTCCATAGTTCCTCGGTATCTGTGTTCCTATGCACACGTTCGACAAAAGTACCATTTGGGGTCCAAACGAAATAGTCACACCACTCCCGACCAGTTACGAATATTTGCATGACTACCTGATAGTAGTGATCATGCTCTATCTTCATTCTAAGTCTGCCATCAACGAAAACTAAAGGCGATTTCTTCTTAGTTGGCCAATCTTCAGGTTTCATTTCTCTTAATGAGAATGGACACTTCACCTCGAGTAGACCTTCATCTTCCACGAGTCCATCCGGAGACGCGCCTAGTACTCCACTATCTCTCGAAACAAATAGCCCAGGTTTCGTAACAGTTCCCGGCGACAGTCGGTGTTCTTTCTCATAAGCCGCTATTGCTTCGTTTTCAAACAACTTTCCGTACTCAGTAGCCGGCGTCTTCAATTGAGTTTCACGGAGAAGGGTTTTGATCGTTGACTTGTTATCAGTGCAGTCCTTTAGTCGAGCAATCTTTCTAGCAACGGACGCTGTTATCCTGGAACGTCTTTCAGTGAACCAAGCCTTGTTGCTGGACTGATGTCTAGTAGATATCTCTACATTTTTCTGTGCATCATCACTATTCATGGATAAGCTCTTTCGAAGTTCTTCAATGGCTCTTTGAAGTTCGTCCAGGGACATTTCTGGTTTCAAAGCATTTGACCCGTAATGCTGGTCTCCGTTGTGTGGTTTCAAGACGCCAAATTGCAGTGTTGCTTTGCGTCGAGTTCTGCTTTTAACTGGCTGTCTTCGCCGAATACAAACACGTCGTCTTAGTTTCCAAAGTGGCGTCGGACTCCTGCAGGTACCTTCTTGGTATATATCAGCGACCCAGAACTTCGTAGTATTGAATGAAAGGACAGCTGAAAGCACTCTCAGTTTATAAAGCGATCGTCCACCCAAATTCTTTCTTTTACCCTCAATGTATTTAGCGATAACGGCCATGAAACTTTCTACTCTATTGCTAGTTTGCTTCTCAATCAAGGATCGGGATAGTTTGGCGACTCGTTCAATCGATTCGACGACGGCGTGAAAAATCGGAGTGTCTTTGATACGATCAACCATATCTTCCTCAAGATCTGCCTTGGAGCACAAAAAGTAGTCCTTGCATGAGGTGTGACGTCCAAAAATATGATAAGGGACGTTTCGGATATCATCTCGAAGGTGTAGATGGTTTTCTTCGTAGTTTCCCAGTGCGTTGTAATGTAATATTGCGCCCATTATACCACCACCTATTCGTTGAAAGCGATCGCTCATCTCTGGTATCCGCCTTTCCTCTTGAGATATCTGTGGAGCATTTTTTCGTTTGATGCTATTACGAGAGATGTTTGTTAGCTTGGTGTTCAAATTCCTGATGACATGATTTGTGCATTCCAGCTTATCCACGCGTATCCCAAAGTCTTTGTACGTGTCCACAACAGTAGCATAAACAGAAGAATCACCGTCAGCAATAAATCTGTCGTAGATCAACCCATGCTTTTCCATACTGCATGCAAATCCTTCATGCACAATACTAGATTCCATTGCTGTTGCAGAGTTTGTCCAATTCTTGAAACACACGTGCGTTGGAGTGGTCTTTCCCGCTTTCTCATACTTGGAACAGATGTAACAAGTTCTAATACGGATGCCAGCAAACAGGACTTTACGACTGTTAACACCAATAATAGCAGCAGCGCCATAGTTTGACGAATACGAATGCGTGTACGACCGTTTGGCCCAACTTCCATCCAGCATGACTTGAATTCTTGCGTATCGCTTTCCGTCAACCTCAAGGAATTTGGTAGCATTGGAGTATTCATATTCAGCAACGGTTTTTATGCTTCTTTCATAAGCAAGCTGGACTTCTTCTTGAACAGTAAGCTGCTCCTTCTTGAATGTATACTCGGTCGGTGGCTTAACATCCATTACTACCAGAAGAGAAGAAATGTCATCAAAACCAATCGGAGCAATTGCAGCACCCCATGACAAAGCTTGGTTAATCGGATAGCTTTCTTCTCCAGTATCAGGGCCAATAGTCACCGTCCAGTTACATGCGCATTTGTATCGTAGTTCCGTCTTGACCGATGTACAACAAACGCCGTCGAAAAGGAGTTCCATTTGTGGACATGATTTGGAATGAAAGGAAATATCCATAAGAGCTTTGGTGACACTACGAACGGATAATATGCATCTATCAGGATCATCATTGCCTCTTGTAAGTGGTGCTAAAGATTGGTGGACTGCTGATGCTGATGGTTGTTGAGATGTTACACTTCCGATTTCTTGCTGTTTCCGATGCCCAAACAGGAGTCGACTGGCAGTTAATTCTGGTGACACAGGTACCGAGTTAAGTTGGGATGGATGCGAGAATTTTTCAAACAATCCTGTCTTTCGTCTATTTCTATGTATGGAACTTTCAACCTCGGAGTCAGAGAGATCCTCTCTCTTTCTTTTAAAGTTGTGGGTACGATTCCTCCAAGTTTGCTGGAGCCCTTTGAGCTTGTGTTTAGGTAGTTTGGGCTTTCGTCCTGGCATCTTAACCTAGGAGAAATATAAACAAATCTTACGTACGTGACACCTGCATTCTCGAAATGTTACAATTGAGAGGGGTGCATAAGTTTACTATTGTTTGTGAGTCTAAATAATTTGTGATCGTAAGAAGTCATTTGGACTTAAGTTTACTATTAATTGAGAGTCTAAGTAATTTGAGATCGTAAGAAGTCATTGGGACATAAGTTTACTATTTTTGAAAGTCTAAGTCATATGAGATCGTAAGAAGTCATTTGGGACATAAGTTTACTATTGTTTGAGAGTCTAAGTCATTTGGACTTAAGTTTACTATTGTGTGTGAGTCTAAGTAATTTGAGATCGTAAGAAGTCATTAGTACTTAAGTTTACTATTGTGTGTGAGTCCAAGTAATTTGAGATCGTAAGAAGTCATTGGGACATAAGTTTACTATTTTTGAAAGTCTAAGTCATTTGAGATCGTAAGAAGTCATTTGGGACATAAGTTTACTATTGTTTTAGAGTCTAAGTCATTTGGACTTAAGTTTACTATTGTGTGTGAGTCTAAGTAATTTGAGATCGTAAGAAGTCATTGGGACATAAGTTTGCTATTTTTTGAAAGTCTAAGTCATTTGAGATCGTAAGAAGTCATTTGGGACATAAGTTTACTATTGTTTGAGAGTCTAAGTCATTTGGGACATAAGTTTGCTATTGTTTGAGAGTCTAAGTAATTTGAGATCGTAAGAAGTCATTTGGGACATAAGTTTACTATTTTTTGAGAGTCTAAGTCATTTGGGACATAAGTATGCTATTGTTTGAGAGTCTAAGTAATTTGAGATCGTAAGAAGTCATTTGGGACATAAGTTTACTATTGTTTGAGAGTCTAAGTCATTTGTACTTAAGTTTACTATTGTGTGTGAGTCTAAGTAATTTGAGATCGTAAGAAGTCATTTGGGACATAAGTTTGCTATTTTTTGAAAGTCTAAGTCATTTGAGATCGTAAGAAGTCATTTGGGACATAAGTTTACTATTGTTTGAGAGTCTAAGTCATTTGGGACATAAGTTTACTATTGTTTGAGAGTCTAAGTAATTTGAGATCGTAAGAAGTCATTGGGACATATTTGGGTGCAAAGTATAGTCGCGGATGCATATGCCAGTTTCCAACAAGTCATAAGAGAAACACGGTACACGTATGAGAGACTAAATCTTGCGAATGATTTTTCTTTGTGCATGCATGCGTTGATTGAAATTGTATTTGAATGGGGATTGGCTGGAGAGATGGGACTTTGTTTCTCCGTCTGGACTCATTGAATATAATGCAACAAATGCAATTATAACATAAATGTCCTGACGTCTGGTCAATGTGCAATGACTTGAACCCGAGCCATGAGTTAAAAATTGCATAACATAATAACATAACATTTCACAAGCATAAATATCACATAATAACTATTTATACTCACCTTATATCTGATGTAATTTTCTTCAAAAATTTTCTTATATGGTTATTGCACTGCACTACATTTAATTAGTTTGGACACGTTCAAAATGTTTAGAATAATGGGTGAATGAGTAAAATAACGGAAAGTAAACTTTAGCTATACGAATGACAACAAAAACAATCTTCAAGCAAGCAGTGAAAGCCACTTTCACGATCAGATGCAGTTGCATATTTTAAAAACATTAGCTTTCGTTGTAAACAATGAGCGTCTTTGTGACGGTTTTCTCCACTTGAATGCACTACGAAAATCTATTCGTTCATTGTTTGCATTGATGCGATGCATCTATAATTATGAGTAATATAAAAATATGATCCCCCATTTTTCCTCATAAATTGTTCAGTTGGAACATATTATAAAAGTGACTTGAGACGGGAGAAAACGATCGTTTTCTGGAGAAGTCCTGGAAGATTTACCATGTAAGTAATTTGTACGGGGCCACGTGAGATTTTCGGTTTCAAATTTTTTGAATTTTGCCACGGAAGCTTTTGATTGGTTCCCCGACAATCCCTTAAACGAGCCAAGCGAAATTTGTAAATTTGTACATTTTGCTTTTGCTTTAATAATTTTGAATTGCATTCTAGCCAAATCCCATGTTCATGACAACCGACAACAAGCGTCTCAGGTTTTGCATTGACGTTCCCCTCTTTCCCTTTATTGATATGGTCTTCCTCTGACACCTCAATGTTCCTTCAAGTTGGCGTCCAGCTTCACCTCCACGATAGTCTCCTCAAGATCAGTGACGGCGCCCTCCTAAACGTCCACCGCAGCATGAGCCTCGGCTTCTGCCTCATCAGCCTTATCCTCGTATTCGTAACTGATGTCGTCTTCTTCTTCCGACACGTCAACGTTCACGTTTATGTTCAACTGGAAACCGTCCTTCCCCGCCTCCAGCTCCACCTCCGCTATACTCTCCACGAGATCAATGACGGCGGCTTGAGCTTGCACAAGTTTAGGCTGAAACCGCGAGTCCTCGATAATTGCTTTCTCGAACCCTATGCCCGCGAGGAGGTAGTTGGCGAGCGCTTTGTGGTAGTGCATGAGAGCATTCTTGTAGTCGTGTTTAAGTCTGGACTCGTTGGCAGCTTGGAGCTCGGCTCTAGTGCACTCTTGTTCATGGCGGAAGATCCTCCGCCGAAAGAGTAATTAAAATTTATTGGAACAAGATCAGGTTTATATACATTTTATACAGTTTTCCTTGGGAAGTACACAAAAATATTATGCTGCTCGCCGCATAACCTCAGAGTCATGAATGCATCATGCATCACTTTTTCTAGAGATGAATGATGCGCGTATACAATATGAGTTACTTACGATTAATAGAGGGGGAGTAGATAGTAAAATCGTGAAGGTTGAATGAGGATCAAGAAAAAGCGAGACCGAGGTCACACTATTACCAAGAAAGGATGATGATGTTTACATGGTTTAAAGGATTGGATGAATTGATGAATGGATGGAACTTGCGCAGAGAGTGAGATGATTAGGTGACCATGTCGGAAAAAATGAATGACCATCTTCTTTTCATGAAAGTTAAAGCATGTGAGAATAAAATAAAATAAATAAATAAAACCAAGTAAGAATTTTTGATGCTATAATGTGAATGCTTCACGTTGGGTAATGGATTTTTAAATGGATATGGGGGGGGGGGTTGAAATTACTTGGATTTGAATTTTACGGAATCGAGGGTTTTAAATGCTTAAAATATATGAATTTTTTTGGATTACGCACTCACTTATTACAGGGTTTTCCAAAAACAACCTAAGCAAATAATATACACAATTTGCAACATTTTTATGCCGCAAGTTAATGGATGAACGTTGGATATTGATGTGCTGCTAATCTTTGCTTGATTGGAACACGGACGGCTGATCACATCTTCATGCAGTCTTCTTGAATGATTTCAGTGGATTAGGATTCTTGATTGCAATCAAACGAATGAAACAAAATCGTGCTGGATTTTCCGATCTCTGGACATGAGTATATCCATACACTGAACGATTCAGTGCGCTGACATTATCCTTCCTCAGTAAAATGTCACCATTTTTAGTTCAGCCGAGATTATGGATGCATATAATCTAATAATATGACTACCAAGTAAAGAGAAGCGAGTGTAAACTAGTTCGCTATAAATTCCTCACACACTGCAGAACTTTATATAGATATATGTTCTTTCATCGATGCTTTATTCGGGATTGGTCATTCATTCTCATAACAAACTTTACGATTTTACGAGGTGAACTCATCTCATCAGCAGATGAACGGACGACAATCATGCTCCGGCTTCTCATTCTTATCTCGACTTTTCGTGGAAATTGATATATTTTCCTGGTGTAACACCAACGAGTTAAAAATGTCTTGCGCAGTCATGGCAAATCACTACTGAGCCTTGAAATCAAAATGAAATTATGACTGGTGAAAACTCGTAGCCAAACCGTATAACGAAGTTCACACATACAATGAGCTCGTTTTGTCTCCTTTACTATAATTCAACTCATCCTCATGTATATAGCTTCTCAACTCCATTCATTTTAAATAACTGGTTCAAAGTTGGACAGAGCTCATCATTGCAAGAGTACAAGCCCTAGCCTCAAAGTCATTCTCAAATGAATTGGTACCGCTCGCCAGATTTGATGAGGTTTGAATTTTTGAACATTTCTATGCTTTGCATGCATGCACGCTTTGGAATTGTGAGGACTAGGGCATAAATAACAATCATTAATCATAATACTCTAATCAATGTCCCATTACGCGCCGCAAACAATTTCCCTATGGAATAAAACTCTTCCAATATTCATGCAAACAAATGATGGTCTACATTGGAAAGTGAAATGGTGCGGGAGCTGGAGGGAAGATGGAACACGACGATTGCATTGATGCGGATAGGAGTGAGGATGGAAATAATACTAACTTGGCGAATTTAAGATGACGAAAAAACTCCATGCAGCTTTTTAAATGTCTCCTGAATAAAAGACTCGAGTAGTACTCAAATTCATCTGAAATTCAATAAAGGCAGATGATGTTGATATTTATTATACAATTCCAACACGTCGTTCGCAAGATTCACAGGCTTGCCTTATGAAATGTATAGTCAGCAAAATATTGTTCAAAAAAATTAATCAAGAGAGTAAAAGCATTATTGCCTGCATCTCGAAAGAGAATGAATGAGTGAACGCCTCTCTCCTAAACAATGTCTAATGGCTTATGCCAATTTGGTGGATCCTGAGGAGGCTCCTTCCCATCCAGAAGGTACTTCATATTCTCGTAAAGTTTGACTCGCACCAAATTTTCGCACTTGAGTTGCTTCGTTTGTCTCATCGCCTCCCACCTGTTTCTCAAGCGATGTGGAGTGACCGTATCGAACCACTCTCCTGAAATGGTCCTCACGCATCTTGCCAATATCTGGAGAAAGTTTGCATTTGTTCTCGCGTTTGTCTCATGCAGCTGGAGCATGTGGACGGGGTTCTTCGTACCTACCACGTCGCTCTCTTCCCAAATGATACCCGTGCTGGACGTGACTGGAAGGTGTGGGAGCGAAGTCAATGCGACGACGTCACCCGCCACCGGCGAGTCCATGTCGCAGTTGATGGCGAGGATTGTGCTCACGAAGGTCGCCTTGTTCCGGATCGACTCGGAAATGAGCCGGCCACTCAGCTCGGGATACGTTATGGTGTCGGTAGTGGTTTGAGGGTCAGTGAGAGCCATCATCCCGCCATGTACAGTTCCCAGGTTTGTCCCGTGGTATTGATCTGGTGCGATGAATGGCTCTTTACTGTCACCCCGTTTGTAGGCGACGAGGGAGTAGAGGTTGCCCGCAAACACTGACCGTACTCCGCTCGGGTACTCCACCACAAAGGGCATTTGCCCATTGGGATCATACTCGAAGTTGAGGATGAAGCTCGCCCACGAGTCGACTCCGCTGAATGTGTAGAGCGGAATGTCCGGGTTCTTGCTTTTCACACGAGCCAACCCATCCGTTGAATTGCTTTTAATCTTTTCCAAAGCTTTATCATCCCCGCAAGCTTCGCTCAAGGAAATCATAGATCGCTCAGGTTGTGCGAGGTTCAGTCCCCGAATTGTCTCCACGAACGAGTCGCGAAAATCCCTCCCCTCCTCCAAGATCCCTCCCACCAACAGAGCCCGTCTCGCCCGAACGTACAAGCTTCTCGTCAACGGATTTCGCAAGAGTTGCGCCGCCAAGTTGCCAA
>JAQFZW010004576.1:0-10030 GCA_034687055.1 Heteromurus nitidus
AACCCACTTCTGATTCCTTCCTTCGGTTCAGACATTTCTGGCGAATAATACTTTTTTTTGACAGTTTTCGAAGAAGTTTTTATTCATGCTCCTTTCCCAGTGCAATGGGTGGTAAAGGGTGTGTGCAGTGGAGTAAGCTTTGGAACATGGCTTGGTGGCCGGGGCTGAAGGAGACACGTGGACCTGTTGCATTCACAGTTCTTCTCCTGCTCTCGGCGTACTTCTTCCTGGAACTTTATTTGTTCCTCGTCGTGGACAGCAGTCCTCCTGGAGTGATCCTTCCAATCACGACGAATACTTCGGGATCCCCATGTTATGCCTCACCGTACTGTGTTATCACCAGCAAGAGCCTCTTCCTGGCTCCGATGGACTTTTACCTTCACAAACCGACCGCAATTGTGTTGAACAAAGTTTTAAATCTGAGCTCATTCCTGAGTGCCAATTTCGTTAGTGTTAGTCATATTTTGCTCTCTATATTCAGCGCCAGACTGATAGCGCAGGACTCACTGTGTGTCCGACGTCTCGGCGTGATTCTCTTCGAATTGCGAAATCTGTTCGACTCGCTGGACGGAGTGATTGCAAGAGATGTTTCAAAGAGGAATGAAGCATTACAATCGCCCCCCTCGACAGTGACTGAAACGCTGCACTCGCCAAGCATTGAGTTAAACCGTAAACAAATCATCGACGTTTTTCACACTGGCAGTAGTCACTGGGATGCTCCCATGACAATAAATGGCGCATCCGACATTGTTACTACATCCCAAGGGGGAATCACATTTGGATATTTTATTGATGGGATTTGTGATGGGATTGGTTGCATCTTCTTGATGGTCGCTTGCCTCATTTACCTACAACGACATCCTCATCGCAAGTCCCAAGTGGCATACTCCCCTTTGGCCCTTGTTACAGTGAATGGGAGCCGAAATGGGAGTAACAGTACAAATGGCAGCAGCAATAATTCCAAAACGCATAATGCTAGATTCGAAACCAGTTCACATTCGAAAATATACACAAGAAAGGAGAAGGATGACGTGGACGTCGCACCGAATCTCAGCCCAAAATCCTCTCTCTTCTTCGGGGTCTCCCTGACAAGCATCATGAATGATATCTGGACGGGTGTAGCTACGGTCCGCTCTGGGCTTTCGTGTGGCGCTGGATTGCCAGCCGTGCTCTTCTTATTCCAGTTGCTTCTGTCGTCCATGTTTTGGAACAGGGATATCCTCATCTACGCCAGAATTCTCGAGGGGAGTCCGGCGGACAGGAACAAAGACATTGTCTTCAAAAGTAGTGTGATCCATTCAACAATGCTGTGGTTAGTGATTTTTTCGTGGAGGATAATCAATCCTTTGAACATGACTGAGGCCTTACTTTTAGCAATCTTTTTTGACAAAATGGCAGATCTCTTGCAGTTTTTTCAGTATTTAGGATTTCTCATTATCTCGTGTGTTGCAGCATTATCTGAAATGCATCATTATGATCTTGTAAAGTACAGGGAATAAAATCATAGAGACTTCTCATATTTCTTTAAGATGATATTTCACCAGTGTAGTGAATGCTTCTCTTACGTATGGTATAGATTATGTCATGATGACATATCATAAAATGTATAGACGAGTGTATGAAATGTGGAGAATCAATCAATTGTCAATTACTAGTTAGTTTCTTCTTGTACATTAAAGTAACATATATGAGGAAGTGCATTCACGACTAGTTTAAATAGAAAAATCCAGTGATACTACGAAAACTGATCCATTTACTGATGATATAATAAAAGATAAAAAAACAAACTGTGACGCTTTTCAAAATCAAGTGAAAATAACGAGCTCATATATCCAATATTATGTATGTATATAGATTATATTATCGACGTAACTCAAAGCTTTATAGTTTTTTAGATGTTTTTGTTTGGCTAAGGTGTATGTACGTACATATATACCCGGTACATAATATGCGACAGTATATAAATAGCGTAGTTCTGTTATGATATTTGTATAAGAATATTATGAGTATTTGGACGGTGAAAACGACATTTCACTTGACCGTGTTTAAGCAGCTTTAAAAAAAGGTTGTCACAATCAACAAGATGTTGTTTAGTCCTTCAACAATTGTAAAAGTAAAGTAGTAATTATGTATGGTTATGTCATGCATATTATGCCGTTCCGTGAAAGGCTGGATTTTTGTTTTGTTAAAGATGCCAGGCAAACTATATTGTCGTAGACCTGAGAAATGTTTTGTGTGAGACGTAGTAGATCTTTTTGGCAATCAATTGTATGAAAAGAAGGTGATCAATAAACGAATATTATTTTAATATTTACTCGTGGAATTCGAACAAGGGTCACGCACACTGGCAACCTACAAAAACATGTTCTAACGAACAGACGAATGCATACTGTTAACAGTCTAATAAAAAAAGAAAACAAAAAACTGCCTCATAAAAATGTATTTTAAATCATATAGATCATACAAACATACATAAATCACCTGAAACACACATACATCCTCTCCTTCCCCCCTACGTACTTCTTTTGCAACTCTTACAATAATTTTTTGTTTATTCCTCGACCAGGTTAGCATTAATTATGTAATAAACTTGTGAGTATCGGACCCTATTATGCAAAAAATATGTGCATGATAAAATTGTAATGGCAAACGCAAAAAAACTGGATATCGAAGTGATCTCTTTTAGATTGATTAGAGTTAACAACAACTTGGTAAACTTAATTCGCTGCTTCAGTTCGGCATTCGTAATTGAATACATCATACATATATATTTTCTCGTTGATAAATCATGATTAGGTAAATAAATCCTTAAATGCAACATAAATACCGAGACTATATAATGAATATTTTTTTCATTTTTTTGGTTTTCATTATCTAAACAAGAAACTCGAAGTACGTAGTAGTTCATGATACAGTTTGTTTTTCAGTAGAGTTGTTTCTCTCAGAAATGCTTCGGTTTGTTTTGTTGTATTCAAATGTAATAAGAAAAGCTACTATATCTATCTAATATATTTATATACTTAATTACTTGCAGAATGAAGAAATTCTTTATGCTTCATTGAATATTCAAAGGTCCAATGCAGAATGCAAGAGCCGTGTGTTATATACTTATGTACGTTGTCAGTAGGAGAAAAACTGAGAAAGCTGGTTGGATACTTGGATATATGTACGGCATCAAGCATGTCAACTTCCACACTCATCGTCGTCTTTTGCTAAAAAAAATAATTTTTTTAGCGACGGTCACGAGAATCGGATCTTGAGCGGCGTGGTCGTGGGGACCGGCTTCGGGAGCGAGATCGGCTCCTGGAGAATCGTCTCCTGTTCATTGGCGACCGAGAGCGGCTAGATTGGATCATTGTAAAAGAAAGTCATGTTAGAAAAATGATATTCCGCCATAATGAGAGATGATTTTTTTATACTAAACAATACGAAATGAAGTTTACAATAAAATCAGGCGATTTCAACTAGTATCAATTCCCTCGACTCGATCAAAAATTGTTCAATTTTCACTCGCTGAATGCTGAACGAATGAGAGTGAGAGGGAAGCTATGCAGAAGGGTCTCACAGTCCCTTTGCGAGAGGGAAGGAGGAGAAACAAGACATCACAAAAACTCATGCGAGTTAAAGAGATCCCCTTCTCTCTCATTATCTTTTTTTTGTTCTCATTCTACGAACTGCGAAGAGAAGGCCTGGGTGGTAGAAAGAAAGAGACAGAGCGAGAGTCTATAATTCGTGTCCTAGCGATGGTTGTGTTTTCTACTGATGGTTGTGGAGGTGGTGAATGCAGTAGAAGTGATGGAGGTGATGGTGGTGGATGTGATGGTGGGTGGTGGTAGATGTAGCAGTAGGAGAAGTAGCAATACCACCAGTGGCTCATGAGGACTAGTGCTCCCGTTTATGTCACTAACTTGGGGACGACTACGAAGACGACTTGATGAATACGAAGAAAGCAGAACTCGCGAAGGAGTAGGGTAGGGACGCAGCGGCAGATCTACTTCCTCCTCAGCGGAGGAGCAACAGATTCTCACCCCATCAAGTAGACGAAGAGGACGAAGAAGTGACGCGAGGTGGCTGAGTAGTAGTAGCATACTGACAACTCTAGTGAGCAGTGGGATGAAATTACTGCACCAACATTTATACTGAGCAGGGTCAACAATCAAATAATCTGCGTTTGCCTTGTCACCAATTGAAGTGCGAGCCAATTCTGCCTCGTCTCCCCAACTAAATGAATTTTGCTCAAGCAGCCGAAGAGACGAAGAGATGGCGGAGGAGGAGGAGGAGCAGCCACAGGAGGGGTCTCTCTGTGTTGAAGAAGTAGTAAGGGACGGCAATATCGGAGAGTAGGTGCGAGGGATGTGCACATTAATGGAGGATGACACTTGCGACCAGATGTCTTTCATGGTGAAAACGCTAGTATAAAGCCATATATTTCATGTTGCAAGATCATTTTCTCTCTAATCAACTTTTAAAACTCAATAGTTTACCCTACCTACTCCAACTTGTTTTTACTTTCTTTAAGTGCAACTCTCTAACTTCGCTCACCATATTTTTTATACTTTCACACTCTGAGCCAAAATATGCTTTCAATTATCAATTGTTAATTTTCTCAACAGCAATTTCGGGTAGTATTCATCAACCAAATATTTCCCCTCTTCGTATTTAAGTTATTAAAAACTGCCATCAATTCTTTTTTATGTGAAGGGTCATTTTTTTTATAAAAATTGTGTTGCTTTAGATGCGCATCCAATTTAGAGAACTATGAATCTATTATCAGTCTTTTCATGAATCTAATCGATCATTTTGAACTTTGGTCAGAGTTTTGAACCACATGTTTTTCAAAATGTACTTTTTGACCTCTCCCTTTTGTGCTATCCTAATCAAATATTAATTCAGCTAGAGAATTCATGCTTGAAGCTCTCGAGCCTACATATTTTCTGCCTGTCTTTTTAAAACAAAAAGGTAAAGGTTATTCCACAAAACTACTACATTGAAAACGGAAACGATACGAGCGACACTTAAGTTCTTTGAGACATTTACAAACTATCTTCCAAACTACGACATACCTCCTGTAGTGATTGCGTCGAGGTGGGCCACCTCTGTTGCGGCTGCGTCCTGTGGACATTTCTGCTCTGATCCGGACCCCACACATTCGGCTAAAATCAAATTTGAAAAATTTTTCCCCTTACAAAAGTTATAGTAACAACGTTGCAAATCCCAACAAGCTGCTGCAGACTGCAGAACGCCGATTTACAATTTTGAACCACATAACAGCTATTCTTATAATTATTAACGATATTTATAGTTGGCTCATTTGACTCACGTTCCGTCCAAGTGTCGTACTGCATCCTCTGCGTCCCTTGGATCTTCAAACTCTATAAATGCAAATCCCGGAGGGTTCCTAGCTACCCAGACATTTTTCAGTGGACCATATTTACTGAATGCAGACTCCAACTCATTTTTGGAAGCGTTGTTCCCCAAATTACCGACATAAACTTTGCACTGCAGGTCCCAGTCGCGGTGTCGAGACATTTTCTTCGCCGTTTTAAATCCTTAAAAAAATCCAAAAGAACAATTAACCCATTAGACAACGTAATTCACATGGAGAAAGGTAAATTACACAATCCCCCGCAATTATACAGGTTGCAATTAACTGGAAGCATTGACAATGCTAAATATTAAATACGAAAACATTATGTCACCATTTCCGAGAATTTTATATTTTCGAGGAATTGAACACTTTCTCCTAATATAGCCATATAGGCTATAGTTAAGTATAGTTAAAAATGACGAAACCTTTGTTTGCTCAAATAAAATAAGTCAATACAAGTCATATAAAATCGTTTATTATTGCTGCCTCAGTCCTGTCAATAATTACAACCGGTCAAATAACTGATGACAACGAAGTTGCACACGAGTATTTATGGAAGCCGACTCAATTCTCAAGACCAAGACTTGGTGGGAAATTACATGAAAGTAGTTGAGGAGAAAAACAACACGGGCAGTTCTGTAAATAACTATAGTTAGCAAATGGGAAAATTACCTTGGTGTCGAAACTGACAAAGTTCAAAGTTGAGAATAATATAAGTTATCCGAGTGTGGACTTGAAGATGTGATGCTTGTATGCTCTCCCTTCACAAAGTGCTTCTTTCCTGGTGCCTGATGGAAGTGAATGAGGGAGATTTTACAAAAATGGCCGGAAAGACGCCAAAAAAGGTATTATATGCTTCAGAGTGTGTGCTTCAGACAACATTGAACATAATATAAATTCAGTATACACACGGCTTCAATAGAATGCAGCTCCAACGAGAGAGCGAGAACGGAGAGAAAGGAAAATAATATGGGAATTTTGTGAACTCTGCGAGGAGACAATCGCTGCGAGTTGAGCAGTGTAGCTTGCAGAGATGAACATACTATCTTCTTCAAACCGGTTATAGCAAAAAGAGCGGACTCCCAATTTAGGAGATACCAAAATTAGACTACACGGATTTCACTTCGGGATTACGGATTACAATACTAGAGATTACGAAATGCACTCCTGAGTTACGGATTACAATCCTGGATTACGGATTACACTCACGAATTATGCTTACAATTCGGGACGGATGTAACTTGAGAATTTTTAATCTGCAATCATGATGTGGGATATTATAAAGATAATAATAAATCACCAAAGATCTCCGTAAATTTGTGTAATCCTTAATCCATGGCATGGATTTTTAGCCCGTAATTCGGATTGAAAATCTTTGTAAATTCCCCATCTCTGGCCAATTTGTAACTTAAAATACCGTTCCCATTACTAAATGTTATGCATTGGTTAGATATTATGAATTATCAAGGTCGTTTCATTCCATCAGAAAACCTTGATAATGCATAATATATCTATTTCTGAGTCATAAGTTATGTACTTTCTGTTAAGTATGAACCACGCTTTAAAGTGGATATAGAGAAGGTGCGTCGGACAGACAGACAGACATGTATGGAAGTTTCAAGTAATGGAAGCAGGGAGAATCTCCCTGGTAAAAAAGTCTTGCTTCTTGGTATGGTGTTAAACATCACCGTCACATCCATATCCCTTTGGTTTGGCTTGTGCTGACTAGTGTACAATTACGGACAGCATGCTCGCTTTAGATAAAACCACCATAGACGAAAGATACATGTAGTTCATATAATTCATATGAGAAACCCTTGTTACTTGGAATACACACACACCGGCCAACTGCGACCAACATCGAAAATATCCGGCCGGCCGGATTATAGTGAAAGATATAGCAGATTAGCTAGGACTGAAGATACAAGTATGCAACTACGACTTGGGAAATGGAACCTGAAAATCTACCAAAAAAGCTTTTGGTCCAAAAGCCCAATGCTTTACAAATGCCAAAAGGCATGCATGACTCCTTTTCCTATCGGCCTCATTCATGAATAATATTGTTGTGCTATGAATCTTATCTATGGGACGATTTTTTACTCGAGGTTTTCGTGTGTAAATCTGGAGGAATGTTGAATGCAAATGCTTACGTCCCTTGGCATGTTTTACATGAAAATTAAACTAAATTGACTATTCTTCAATGGATTCTTTGCGGTTGCCCATATTGCGCACTTTAATTTTATTTAAATGTTAGACTTGATAGAATGCAAATAGCCGATGTCTGCTGGATGCGTTATTGTGCATGACAGCTCGTAAATTTTAAAAGAATATATTCACCAATTGTTTCGGAATTCTGGAAACGAAACTGCATGGTTTTGATCTTCAAAAGTTTTCTTTTAAAAGCAAAGCGCGTTAATTACAGTTTCACATTCTTTATGAAATCTCTACGTTCTTTCACAATTTTCCCAATGTTCGTCGAACATAATGAGTAGCAAATACAACTCATGCAGCTTCGAAAGACATGACATTGCATATGTGTCTGGTGCAAAACTTCACTTCGAATTGAAATTGCACAATCCAACTTTATCAGAGCACATTATATTATGTTGCACTATACGCTCGTTTCTATTTCGGGTTTCATTGAGCACGTCCTCCTTTGTTTTTTTTCGTCTGGGGTTGAATTTTGAAGAAAAACCCCTGTTTCATTTCTTGTAACATTTAGTACCTTCTACAGATCTATCCCCTTGTAATCACCATAAATCTTCGCGTTTAAAATAGCACATGCAAAATATGCATACAACTCCTTAGTTGACTGCTTCCATGCAAAATCGATGAGAATGCGAGCAATGCGATATGCAATATGCAATGAAATAAATTGCAGCAACGATTTTGCTTGAGCATACTTACTTGTACACCTACAAAAAAATGCTTCGCAACAATACCATCACATCACCATCAAATAATTCAACAACGGCACACTACCATTTACCAAAGAGCGCACAGAAGCACTGAAAATGTTATACCTGTGTCCCTTGAACGTTTTCGTACCTTATCTGTCGCTAAATAAAGTGGATGAGAGAGGATACTGCTGTAGGGAAATATGAGTAACACGACGATACCTGACGCCTTCAACACGAAGCGAGTAGAGGGCTACACAGACAACTCGAACTTCATCGAGTTGGAAAAACTTCTTCTGTCTTTGTTTGTCTGAGAACGCTCACAGTCTCCTTGCTACCTTCTTCTCTTTCATAACGCTTTTCGAAGTGAGAGCAGTGACGCCTTGGCAGTTGGATTTTTTCAAATTGAATTTCCTCTCGGGATTTTCATTGGAAAATCAACCCTGTAAAAACCCAAGGCTTCTTCCAGAAACAATAGCATAATAATAATATACTTTTGTGAAAACTCATCATTTTATGTGAAGTTCTCAAACAATCATAAATATACCTGAAAAGGTATTAAATTCACTTTCTTGACAACAAAAAAGTTTTTCATTCACTATTATTGGCCATACTATGTTGAATAGTTGTTGGGCATCTCCTCAAGTTTTATCGTAACTCTCGTCTTTGTCATCTCCGGAAAATAATGCATACTCAGGTGGACGGATTGTGTTCTAGTTTAGTTGAGTAGAAAGTCTCTGAAAAAGGGAAAAGAAAACTTTTTTGTTGTTGTTGTGTCCTCCTCTCCTCCATCTTTTCCAGTCGGTCCCGGAATTATTTAATAGCTCTCGACGAAGGCCAAAGACATTAAAATACTGCTCCTTTCTCGGCAAAACCCTTATTCCAAGTTTTTCCTTTCCTTTTTTGTGTGAGTGAGTGTGTGCGTTGAGTGTGTTGACGCTTTTGGCTATGCTTCTTCTGAATAGGGACAAAGTCCTTAAGTAAACTACATTTTTCACAACTTTCCCGAGAAAAGATATGAGGAATGGTGCTTTGTGATCATCTGTCATGGAAGTTAAGGAACTGTGTGACGGATAAATGAGGTGTGCTCTGTGTACATATTGTACACTCACAATACGGCTAGACCAACTGCCAGCGTAGGAGTACTTTTTGTGTGCAAAAAATATATAAAAGTTTCTCATCGCAAGGTGTTTTGTGTAGAAAAGGAAAGTACTTGAATAGAGATAGTTTTCTAGGGAAGTCGAGTGCTTCTCGCCCCTTGCCTTCGTTAAAAGCAGTAGTCCGTTTTTGGTATAATGTAGCCTCTCGTAAAGTCTTCCTAGAACTAGGCATATTTTTAGGTGATTTTTTATCGAAATAAAGAATGACAGTGTGACAGCGTAATAGTGTATGTATACTATATCCCGTTCCAAAAATACGAAATTATACTGACGTATCTACGTATATGCTGTTCACATAAAAGTTTTTTCATGTTTGCTATATTGAAGACTAGAATTTGCGCGTCCTTCGGTGAAGACACTATTTGAGTGCTCAACATCCTTCCAAAAGAGTCGTTTGAGTATCATTTCTCCTGAAAAGATCGGGGGTTCCCATTTTGTAGGTTCCATTTCAACGCTGCATGTGGTAGTGTCCAGAAAGATCGGAAATTGACAGCAAGATGAATCTTTTATTGGTAAGTGGGCTATTCTTGCTTTTTAATGGAGTCTGAAATAGACTCATGCAGATATCATGCATAATATGTTGATGTAGAGTTCAAAGGTCAGTC
>JAQFZW010004577.1:0-10030 GCA_034687055.1 Heteromurus nitidus
ATCTAAACCGAATAAATCTCACCAGGAAAAAGCGTCCCCCTAAATTCAAGTGTTCAGTTTGTGACGAAATTTTCGCCGGCCACTCCAATTTTGAAACACACTTCACCAATTTGCATATGAAGTGTAGCTTCAAGTGTGACTACTGCCCTATTGTGTATACCAAAAAATGCACTCTCAATGAGCATATTGCGACAACCCACAAATTACTCCAGTTCTCATCGGACACACTACCCCCGAAGACGACCGAGTACGAATTGACGAGCTCAGTGAAATCATTATTTCAACAATGGGAGATGTCACATAAAGAGTGCCTCCGTTGTGGGATTTGTGAGAAGATGAGCAAATCTAATTTCCTCTTGAAGAAGCACATTTTGGAAGTGCACTCGGACCAGGTCACTCTCGCCATTGAACGGATGAGGAAGAATGCTTCAAGGGAAAAGGAAGAGCAAGAAATAATTGAAGTCAGAGAGGAGGATGAGGAGATGGAGTGTTCGTCATCCTCCTCCTCATCATCATCATCCCCGACTGGATTCAGGTTCGAAATTGATGTAGAATCGGAATCATTATTGGAGCTCAACGAATCCGCATCCACCCAAAAAGAAGATGAAGAAATTATCGTGGCACCTTCACCACCTCCAGATTCTGAACTGCACTCCGTCGAGTCATACAGTATACAAATGCAAGAAGGTTCTGAGGATGATAATGAGATTACTCTAGTTCCTGTGTTAACCATTGATTAAGTGTTAAAAGCTGTCCAGATAATTCAAGTTTGAGAGGTTCATGTTGGAATTTAGAAAAATACGAAATCCACAAAAAAATATAACTTGACCAGGGACAAGTCGCCCTATATAACAATTCAAACATAGTCCCTGTCTTTAATTAATCATTTTTTAATTTTTTAATAAAACTTGAAAATAAATTATTGAAAATGATATAGATACATGCTAATTTTGTAGCATATGGATGTGATGTGTGATGTTCATTTTTCACGAGTTTCGTTTGGATGGGATGGAAATGCATGGAAAGAATATAGACTCGCGTTCGCGTTACTCTTTTTCTGGCTAACGTGTCAGTCAGTATGCCTTTCAGCATTCCGCACTGCACTGGCTACATGCTCTGAAGTATATCAGCTGATGTGCGCACATGTGCCACAAATTGGTAATCACAAACAACAACAAATGCAGAGAAGGAATCATTGGCTTTCTAACTAGTGTCAAAGAATTTTTGTCATATATTTTTACAAGTTCCAGGAACAAATATTTTTAGATTCAGAGGTTTTTTTTGCATAGACTTTCCACTATTAAATTTCATTTTGATTTCCTAAGATGTTTGGTGACTAAATGTCGGCTAGGACGATGACGATGGGTGAAATTTTTAAAATTGACACAAAAGGCACCTGCCTCGTATGTCTCAACGACTGTGCTAATGATGGTTTGCCTGATTCGTCAACTTCAACAGCATTTAAAATGCTTCTTCGTTACCTGAAAATTGACATAATGAAACTTGACCACTTCTCTTCACTCAGTTCATTTTTAAACTGCCCAGATTCGGTGGATATTTGTGTTAGTTTATGCCATCGTTGTTCATCCATGACAAATCAGTTCCATCGATTGTTCCAGGATTTTGAAAAGATTCGAATTGAGCTGGATTACTACGCTGGGAAATTATATCAGACAATTGAGGAGGGTGAGAAATTTGCAAACTGTGTTCGGGAGTATGGACAAAGGATGAAAGGACCTGTTCGGGTTATGGATGCTCTGCACGCGAGCATCGCTGAAAAACTGAGGAAAACGACATTGGAAAAGTGTAAGTTTGTAGTTCATGGAAAAGCTACACAAGTTAATTAATACTTTAATAATTTTGTCCCGATTAAAATTTTTATAAACCTAAACATTCCTAAATGTGATTGTGATGCAATATGAAGGTGCTCGTAGGCTGAAGACATCATCCCCAAGGATCCTGCTCAAAGATGTGCTTTCATCAACTCCGACAACGATTGGAAAAGTTCCTTCAAAACAAAATACTTTGCCAAAAACCAGAAATCAAATGTATACATCACCAACACCACGACTTGCCACCTCCGTTGACATCGACATGCCGTTATTGCTTCATCACGATCCTCTGGAAGTCAGCAGCATTGAAAATGACCACGACGAGAATACATCTTCCCCGGCTCTCGAACTTGATCCACATGAGGAGGAAGATGATGATAACATTCCGAAGAAAATATCAAGACCACTCTTTCGAGTTGAAGGCGGCGACTTGCCTCGTGATATGAATCTCAACTGGGTTAAACTTGACCAAGGTAGCTTTAGGTGCCGCCTTTGTGGGGATATTTTCGACAACAACTCCAGTTTCCGCAAACATTACATGAATCTACATAAGAAAAGTTGTTTCAAATGTGCACACTGCGAAAATGTGTACCCTAGAAAGGCCACTCTCACCGAGCATGTTTCGGCAGCCCACGCATTACTCCAGTTCTCTGACCAGCTTCTTCCGAACACGAGCGATGAAGAGTTGAGGAGAGCAGTCAGATCCTTGACTGATCAATGGGAGGAGGTTGCGAGGAAGGAAAATCCTGACAAGTCAAGGTCAAACACATCTTACCGACCAGACGGGATATGTCGTCTTTGTGAAAAGAAGTGCCGTCACAAGTTTCACTTGAGAGGGCACATTTTTCAGTCACACATGGACAAAGTCAACGATGCCATCAACCAGATGAGGACAATCATTAAAAGGGAGGAATCTGAAAGAGCTTTGTTGGAATCTCTTGGCGGAGCTAATTCATCATTATTGCAAATGGGTCACCACTTTCTGTATCAAAATCCCGATTCCATTGAGGAAAATAAGACAACGCCTCCGCCGCCTCCAGAAAACATAGAAATGGACTGCGACGAGCCATCTTCCACTCTACAACTGCACTTACAAGAGGACAGTGACGAGGAAGATGAGTCGCTTGCCATTGTTCCAGCAAACGATCCGTTAGCATTATCGGATTTGGATGAAGCCACTGAGGAAAGCACATCCTCGTTCTCCAATCTGAGAACGCCGAATGCTTTAAATGGATTTGAGTGCTCCAAGTGCGAAAAAGTCCTTCGGTCGAAGCAGACACTGCGTACGCATCAACAGGAATTCCATTCTGGAGTGAAACTGAGCTTTCCGTGTCATCTTTGTAAGATAACGTACACGCGTAAGGCTGCCCTTGAGGTTCATCAGATGATTGAGCACGCATTTGAGATGGTAAATGGGAAACTTCCTCCTGGAACGGCGGAGCCTGAGTTTAGAACGGAAGTTGATAAGCTTCTTGCGCAGGCGAGGAAAATTATTGCTCCTGCCCAGAACGAGGGTGTGACGAGATTTGAATGTGAAATATGTAGAAAGCCAATGTCGCAGGACGTGGAACGATGCAGGGCGCACATCATTCGCTTTCATTTGGATCAAATTGTTTCCAACATTACAAAGGAGAAAGGGAGAGCTGTCCAAAATGAGGAGATGTGTTTGGGAATTTAATATTTAAAATGTCTATCCTGGCTCAATTTTGTTTTAATTGCCAGCTTACGCTTGAAAGAGAAAGACCCTTTGATTTCTTCTAGTTACTTTGGAATTAGAATTTAGAAATATGAAATATACGGATTATTTGTAAGAGCATGAGGTCAATGTTTGAAGTGAAATAATGATGGTTAGTCATATAATTTTTTACTTGTGCATAGAAATCGGTAAATGATATGAAATGTTGTAATACATAAAAATAATTAATAACTTAAATAAATATTTCATAGTATTTTATGCAAACAAGTAATAATTCTCATTCTCCACATTTAACATATAACATTTTTTCAGCATGTTCAACCCCAAGATTGAAGACGATGAGCTTTTTGCTTTGTTGAAAACCAGAATATATATGCGCATGCATATCACTCATTTGCTCCAAACATATAAAAGCACATGTTCTCCAGGTCCAGACTCGGCAATTCGGCTACCAAACATTTTTTGTAAGCAAGCAAAATAACATGAGAGAGAATGCATGTTTACTTTTGACAAAACTAAACTTTCAACTTTTTCTTCATTTTGCAAGTCATACTTTCACCGGTCATCGGTTGAAAATTATAGAATTTTTCGAAATTAACGATAATTTGCAAGTTAAAATGAGCGCAAGCTTGTCTTAGTTAGTCATTAGTGTCAATTTTGTGATTGTAAATAAAATTGGAGACAATGACTGAACTGTTAAAAATTGACACGAAAGGCACTTGCCTCTTGTGTCTTCGTGAGTGTGATGATGACCCGCCGGGGTTATCTTCGTCAACAGCATTTAAAATGCTCCTTCGCTACCTGAAAATTGATATAATGAAGCTCGGTCACTTTTCCTCGACACTTAATAGCCCCCTTTTAAGTGGTCCGGATTCTGTTGACATTTCTGTGATTTTATGCAACCGCTGTTCCTCGGTGACAAGTCAGTTTCTCCAGTTATTCCAGAACTTCGAGAGGATTCGAATGGAGCTTGATAATTGTGTTGGGAAGGTACACGAGGCAATTAAGGAGGGCATGGAAAATGGGAGTCGCGTTAGCCAATACCGGGAGCGGGTACAAAGTAATTGTGATTCTAATAATTCGACTAATATTAATGTCCTGGATGCTCTTAATGCCAGTATTGCAGAAACAGTTCGAAAGGAAGCTTTAGAGAAATGTAAGACAACATTTGTGATTTGTGAAATGAAAATTTCTAAAATAGCAAGATAAGATTAGAGAATTTTTCTTAAAACCATTTTCTTTTCTTCTTTTTACAGGTATTCGCAAACGAGCCTCATCCACACCAAGGGTCCTGATCAGTGATGTGCAAGTGAGGATTCAATCCCCGAAACAAACTGGAACTGAAAGTCCTAGAGTGAAGATTGAAAATATTGAAATATTGGATAGAGGTAAAAAATTACAAAGTAAAGAAAGCGGAGAACAATTAGTTTAAGATTTAATTGATGGTTGTTAAACTTATCTGGCATATTATTTTGCAGGTGTTCAAAGTCTCAAGTTTTTTTCAACTGAAGGAAGTGGTGGAATCAGCGACGAAACTAAAATGGATAACTTCAACATTCAACCACCCCTTGGCTCTCTTTCCGACAGCATTTCAATTTCACACCAATACCACCACCACCTCCGTCAAGATTCTCTGGAAACCTGGGACCACGACCAACTTGAAATCGATGAAAAAGTCTTTTCTGCTCCTCCGGTTTCCGTAGCAGATGATCCTCAGGAGGAAGACGAAAGTTCCACTGACGACGAAATATATCAACTGTCCTCTGAAGTATACAAGCCCATAAATTGCAATCGTGTCATGCTAGCAAATGGTAACTTGAAGTGCCTCAAATGTGGAGAGATATTTGCTATCCCTGGACATTTTCGAAGACATTATTTACAAGTACATCGGAAAACCTCCTTCAAATGTGTTTACTGCAGGAAGATATTCCCTAAACCACCTTCCCTCTCTTCTCATGTTGCGACAGCTCACACATTACTCAAGTTCGCTGACCACCTTCCCCCCAACACAACTGACCAAGAATTGAAGCAAGCAGTGAAATTGTTGTTTCCTCAAAAGAAAAAAAGTAGTGCGAAAGGAAAAGGTAGTTCATGTTCAGAATCTACTTCGCCTCTGACCTTGGCTTGTCCACTCCCCTTTTGTGGCACAAAATGTGGGAGTAACATTAGAGCACACCTGTTTCAGGCGCACTTGGACCAAGTCGTGGAAGCCATAGTACAAATTAGGACAAGCAGTAAATGTAAGTCAATTTTAAAAAGTAAGATTAGAAACTTCAATAAATATTTTTCCTACAAATATTTTTATTTTATTTTACAGGCATTCGTAAACTAGCATCATCCACCCCCACTCCACGAATCCTGAGCAATGATGCGAAAGCGAAGATTTCTTCTTCGGAACAGGCTGAAGGAAATGGTTGTGTGAAAATGGAAAAATTAAGCTTAGGTAGGGTTATCTATGTGAATGTGCATTGAACAATTAAATAAATCCACTTTCCGTTTCATAACGAATATCATCCTTGTTTACCAGGTGCTCGAAGTCTCAGCTCACCATCGTCAACATGCTCCTCCACCAAAGAGGACCTATTACGACAACCTGCTACTCCAAATTTCTCCCTGTATTCGGAAAATGAACCACGGGAAGAAGTTGATGAGGCTGATGACGACGAATTATGTCAAATGCCAGCAGAAGTATACGAGCCAATAAATTGTAACCGTGCTAAGCTACCCAATGGGAAATTAAAGTGCCTCAAATGCGAAAAAACATTCGACGGCGCTGGAAATTTTCGAAAGCATTATTTACTCGTCCATCGGAAAACATCCTTCAAATGTGTCTACTGCAGGAAGATATACCCGAGACCGTATTCCCTCGCTTCTCATGTCGCGACAGCTCACACATTACTAAAGTTCGCTGACCAGCTTCCCCACAACACAACTGACCAAGAGTTGAAGCAGGCAGTGAAGCTTTTGATGCCTCGAAAGATAAAAGGAAAACGAGCCTCTTTCTCAAAATCATCTCCATCTGTGACTACGGCCTGTCCCCTCCCCCTCTGTGGAAGAAAATACGGGAGTAACGTGAAAGCCCATCTGTTTCAGGCACATCTCGACCAAGTCGCAGTCACCATCGACAAGATGAGAGCTAACATTATATCGTCTGCAGCAACTTCATTGGAAGAAGACTTAGCTCCTATCCTTTTGGAAAGGAGTACAAAGCCGTTGGATGGTATTCATGGTGGACTAGATCATTTAGGAGAAAGTCAAAGTCAAGAGCGAATAGAATGTTATGGCGAGGATATAAAACCCCTTGTACATGAAATGCATGTACTTTCAGAACCAATATTGCAACTTGACCAATTCCCACATGAAGACGGAGACGTAGCATTTCCTCCGGAGGATTCCGAAATGAAATTCGGCGAATCATACAACCTACAACTTCAGGAGGACATGGCTATTGACATGCCAATCCCAACAGTTGATCCGTTAGAATTGGACAGCAATCCATAATAGTTGGAACTTGGAGCTGGACTCTGAGCCGGTGTCGGACCCAAGCAATGTGCTGACTGCATATATACCCCAGCTCATTGTAATTATTAACTACTTACATTTGCTTCATAATATTTTCTCAAATAAACGGACTGAACACGAAATATGGAGGATTTTGTTCGGCTGCACTTTATTGAATCAAAAATTAGTAGTGTACTGTTATGATTCGTATATTAGAATCATAGTGGGTTTGTTGACAGGCAATTGAATGTTGAATTTGTATGTCATAAATACTATATGCATGTTGCCGCATATTACCGCAAACAAAGACCATATTTTTATGCATTTTTTTCTCAAATCTCCTGTATGTGTTTGTCACTGCTTTCCTCTCTGTCCTGGTGCAAAATTGTATTGAAGTTTTGTAAATACATGGGCACACATACACTTCCTATATGAATGAACTGAACTCAGAAACAGCGCATATACCTTGAAATAGTGACATGGGGCACTATTGTATTCACTCATTCCAGCCGAGCCTTTCACATCATGACAAGCTCATCCAGTCCAGACACAGTCCAGTCCTGAGGTACAGGAAGGATATGTATATACTCTTTTATTTTATGGATCATGTTGACAATAATATCAAGTGCATATTAAAACATTGTTTCAATTCATTGACTTTCGGAACAGAGTTTTTTTTAAATAGAAAATGGCTCCTCTAATTCACCCCACCTGTTTATTCTGCAATGTTAGTGTTTGCAGCAACCAAGTTTTGTTTAATCATATTCTAATTCACACTCGAGAGAAACCATACCCCTGTCCCAATTGCGACGAGACATTTGGTCGGTTGGACTACCTCAAGTCTCACCTTTTTATTCATTCCGGAGAAAAGGGGTTCAAGTGTGAAATTTGTGGAAAAGCATTCCAGCGACCTCGTCAGCTCAGAGATCACAAAAGGACCCACACGTCAAGGGTCTGGAAGTGCCCTAAATGTGCTCAGTGTTTTAAATCTAATGCTGGCCTGTTTCTTCATATGAAATTGAAACATTTGGATTACGCCTCGCGACCATACGGTTGCGCCTTATGCAAGAAGCGGTTTGTTACCAGTGCTGACATTGACGTTCATTTTCGTTCTCACACGGGGGAAAAGCCATTTAAATGCGAAATATGCGGACTCTCATTTTCCTGCAAGAATAACCAGCTTCGTCACAAGAAAACACATCAACAACAACGTCATCGATTTGAGTGTGACCGTTGTTCGAAAACTTATTTTGGTAGGGACGACTTGAAACGACACGTCCGCCAGGTTCACGTGAAGATTGCTAAAAAGCATTCATGTATGTCGTGCACGAAGACATTCTTCACTGCTTCCGAGCTCAAGAGCCATTATCAGCATGTTCACACAGAGGGGAAGCCGTTTCAATGTGCAATTTGTTTGGTTCGAGTTAAAACAAAGCACTCGTTGAGAGGTCATGTGAAAGCAGTGCATAAGGAAAGGGAGAAGCGCTTTCACTGCCTTTACTGCCCGAAAAGCTTGAGCACCTCACAAAATTTAAAGGTTCACACTCGCATCCACACTGGAAAACTTTTACGTTATCAGTGCTTGTTTTGTTCGTACAAATGTGACACTCGGACAATATTAAATAAACACATTCATTCACACACAAAAGAGAGGCCTTTCTTTTGTCAGTTATGCGAAGAATGTTATACCGGCAAAAGTATGTTGGAAAATCACATTCGTGCACAACACACGCTGGAAACCCCTTGGAAATGTGGACTGGGCTGTGGGAAGCTGTTCGCAAGAAAGGCAGGTGCATATAAACACATGAAGAGAAAATGCTGTAGACAAAAATGCTAAACAAGCCAACATCAAAAGAAGACGTGATAACGCCCGTGAAGACAATTATGTATTTATTGGCTTTGAACAGCAGCGTAGGCAGGTTGTTTTATATGTGAATTTTGTACAATTACTGAAAATTATGTTAAATAAATATGCAAATTAAATGTGTACTAACACGCAATCTTTGGGATTATTTATTATCTAGTTGGAAATGTTTGTACGCATTATTGAGCCATAATATCCTCATTTGAAGTTGTGTCAAAACTCAAAAGTCAAATAATGCAAATTCGATTTTTAACAGATATAATCTTAGTATTTAAATTCTTTACTGCCAGATGATAAATATAAAAAGTAATATGCATTTTTCAAAATTTTATCAAATATTCTTGACAATTCGAGCGTAATATTTATTTGAATATTAGAAATTCCACTTAAATTTGAATAAAAGATAAAACATGTCGAAATGTTAGCTAAAGACGACAATATTTGAGAAATTAATTCTCAAATTTAGTCCTTCGCAAATTCCGTAATATAATATCCAACAACATCAACCAACGACAAAAAGACAAATGACAAAAATCTTCAAGTATAATTATCAATAAAATAAACCTGACAAACAGGACTTTAATAGAAACTTGCGCATGTTTGACACCATTTAGGTTGTCAAAAACAGAAAAATCAAATTTGACTGTTCAAACTATTAAAACACATTTTTGACATTTAACCCCATTTAGGAGGTGAAATGCAAAAAAAACCATGTATACGTGGTGATATATATCATTGAGACGCTTCGAATGATATATCACATGCCCTATGTTGTGATTCAAAAAAAGTATGGTGACGGTTACAAAGTGACCGTTAGAGTAGACCAATTTTGGCCATTAACGCACTTGAGCTGTCTTTTTACCTCTAGTATCGAATGGCGAAAAGAGATTTTGAAAATGTCAAACGGCGTGGCTGTTATAGCCATAAAACTACATTTTTGACCTTTTATCCCATGTAGAAGGTCAAATTCGAAATCTATTAACGTGGGTATATATATCTCGTCGAGACGCCTCGAATGATATATCACATGCTATATCTTGCTATTTGAAGAAGAAAAGTGAGTTACAAAGTGACGGTTAGAGTTGGCCAATTTTGCCCATCTACGAACTTGATCTGTCTTTTGATCACTAGTATCGA
>JAQFZW010004578.1:0-10028 GCA_034687055.1 Heteromurus nitidus
CTTCTCCAAAGAAAGGCATAATAATAATATTATTATACATCGTCATGATTTTGACTAACCCGAAGAACTGCACATGTACTTTATACTCCACCATTAGCACGCATCTCACTCTCTCAGCTTTTGCTTACAACATCAAATTGCTTAATAGCTAAGCTAAGTTAATAAAATGGATGGCAGTAACTTGTACAATGCGTACGTACACGTACACATAATATGCCAAAAAAACATGACTGACTGTTGAATATGAATTGATACGGAAGTGAGGAAGAAGGAAAAAGAAGGAGCTGAGGTCGCGGCCAAGGTTCCATTCCATCATTCGTTTCAAGATCAACCATACTTTTTTTATACTCTCTGTGCCGCAGCAGTAGTAATGTAATGATCATGTAACAGAGAGATCGCTCGCGCATACTTCGCACACTTATGATATCATAGTGCTGACGGTTATGTTGTTCATGATGATGCCTATGGAGTAATACTCTTAACTATTGCGTTATCTCCATTATTATAATTATCATCAAGACCTGCACCAAAAAAAACTAAGGCAGTGGATGGATAGATATTTATACCTACGCGCAAAGATTATGCTAACTGTGATTGCGAATAAATTGTGATGATGACGACGACGATGATGATGATGCCACAAGCAATAAATCACGCCGCGTTTGTTTCACGCAACAGAATCTTTTTCTATATTATACGGCGCGTTCTCGTCTTGTTCGAGGTTGACTCTTGTGTCTACATCCTTGACAATGAATTTCTTGCTCACTGACATAGACAATTAGGATTAAATGGAGTCACCTCTAGCTTTTCGAGTTCGCGTAACAATACAATTGTTCATGTTCTGTTCCTTCGTTCTTCTCATTAGCTCTTCTTGGAAATGAGTCGTAACGAAATATATGTTAATCACTTTTGGCTAAAATACATACATAATCGCAGGAAATATATATTGCCCACATATTTTATGCTCATTTACCTGGTACTGGTGTCAGTATCCTTGGTGTGGAGCAATAGCCGCTATCCAGTTCAACTCTTCGAGTCACGTAGACACGAATAATTATTTAAAAAAATGAATTCCACAGAAAGAAAAATCAATCGTGAAGGAATAGATATGATATAGTGCCTTGAACTAAAGTAACACAATTGTCAGATATGAGCTAATACTTCTGTAGTTTCTCAACGAACAACCTGGATGGCGGTACTAATGCAAAGGCATAATAATATTAAGTAATCCTGTAAATGCATGCTCAACCATATCCTTCCTAATGAAAGGATTGGGCTCCATGTTTTGATCTTTCCGTCAAATCGGCTTAACATTTAAAACATGTTTTCATCTCATCATATGAAACGTAGTTCCATACAATTTACCCTACCTCTCCTCTTTGCTCTTGAGTTGATGTAAATCACTCGCAGTTTCCTCAATTACCTACAGCAGTGTTTTGCATTGGGGGCTACACAGTTGTGGCCGAAAAGGATGCGTCCTTCACTGCGGAAGGTAACATTATACTATCGAAGATTCCATGAGTTACAATGATGATACTATTGAACCATTTTTCATCATCATCATCATCAATCCGCATTTGCGCAAGTTTTGTTGATGGGGGAAAAGCACATTGCTCATACAATATTAAAATCACCTCTAAAAACAATATTAAAGCAAGCTGAACTTGGAAAGTATTGCATTTTTCCATGTGTTTCCCAATGCATTCATCTTTTTGGAACGTGTTCATGTGGCTGGCGATTCTACGTCTCTAGGAAATTACGCATTGTCCTGTTGCCCTTTTTGTGCATGTAGACGAGGAAAACATACAAGTTTCTCCTTTCCTCCGCACATTACATCAAAACAACATTACGATGTACACTTGTTGGACTCTTCAACCCAAGAAATTTATTTTCAGATGGTCTGTAGGAATTAGACAGCTATACTTCCAGCCACACTTTTCATACATGTATTGGCAAAAAGGGTCATTATTGGATGGGATTTACAAAAAAGAATTGTGAGTTGCATAATAGGCTAGCTTCAAACAAGCCATAACACGGCTCATTTTCCGTCGTCGTCATGCCCATGCTTCCACGGAATTTGAGCACACATAAATAGTATCAACATGCGAAAATATAGTTTATATGCAACTGTTGTGATTTCGTGCCTGTCTAATCTTCTATTTGATGTAATGCATCACTTTATACCGTGTAACAACGGTATTAAATCTAAATCTATAGTTGAAAATAATATGTAGTTGTTCCTACGTTTTTGGAAGTTATTAGTTAAGCGATCTGGAGGGGAGGAAGCAAATTAAGCCAAACTAGCGCGTACTCGCATACAATGTACATATTTGAATGACACCGTTTTTATCCTCTGCACTCAATGCCACAGCTGGTACACTATTTTTTTCCCCAAAAATATGGGCCACAAATAATATACAGACAGAGAGGCATAGTTTTGGAGTACGAACATTAATAAAAATAGCATCGTAGTAAAGGGAAGTTCGAAAGAGTGATGGTGTAGCCGACCACGACCACACGGGTCCAAAATGCAGTTTTTAGCTGGCAATGAATAATATTGTATGTGTCGGATATGGTCGAAGGTTGGTAAACTTGTGTTTACAGACAAAAAAAATACCACGATATATATTTTTAAAATGTTATATCTTTCCATATATTTTCCAACGTTCGTGTCCAGTATAGTAGCTTTGGGTTAGAGGCATAACTCAGTTTGTTTGGCCTGGTTAAAAACTTATGTAATGTAATGATAGGATGACATAATCCCGTCCCGTCCTTAATGTCATTTTCCTTCCAAACTTCCCTTTGGTTCCAACACAGCATACTCGTCAACACAAACACCAGTAATTCATTCATGGAGAACACATCATTCCAGACACTTACGAGGAAGTGATGGCATGATATTACTTTTTCCGTGGTTTGGTTGGACAACGTATAAATATGATTAACATTGTATGGATGGACGAGGACGTAGAAAAACGAAGTTAGTCAAGTAACAAAACTACGCCTTCCCTGTACGGCTGTAGTGTATGAGGTTGATTGAAATGTTGTTCACTTTTCCAGTAGCAAATTTATTTTTAACTCCGGCTGAAACCAATATAGGATTGTAATTCAATTTAAGTCGTTAAAGGGGGAAAGTCGGCCATCACAATTTTCCATTTCATTGATTTCCTCGAAATCCAAGCCTGCTATTTTAGTATAGGGAAATTTGTGTAGAACAAATATCTGACACGATGACGAGTATTGGAACATGCGTCTTCGTCAATTTGACTTTCAGCTTGTTCGTTGTTATGTTGAAATGGGCTGGACTGGCTAATAAATAAAATATATGTTTACCTTTGTTTTGTGAATGTTACAAATGCAAAAGAATGAAAACCCTAGTTTTTCATAACTTTAAAGGTATGCGAAAGGCAAAAATTCTGTTAGCAGTAACAAATTACGATTTCTTCTCTGAACCAATATTCAAATTTTTCAATTTAGTTCTGAAATGTTAATAATAATTTCAATAGCTAACCTGTCATTTTGTTGCAACGACGCAATTTGTTGTACAGAAAAATTCAAAATTGTACAAAGGTTTTGCACTTGCCATTCGCCAATTTTAAGGAAAGAAGCACCTATCTTCAATGATACTGCTGACGTTAAGGTCAAGTTACGAACTGTGTGTTAGCTTACGATTAGTCCTAAGATATGAATGAAACGATGTACTTAGTTCCACGAGCGCGGGTGGCATAGTGTCATCATATCACACCTACTAATCACTAGCCTATTAACGAACTTTGAACGATAAAAAATGGAATGCGCTGAACGTTGTTGGGATACTAACTAGCGAATCATTAATCATGCATAATATGTGGCATCTTTCACCGGTGTGTGGAATACATGTATGTTGTTAACATAGCGGTGTTGTTTGTTTCTCGAACGGAGTCATTGATAGAGCCTGGTCAGATTACTGAACGGAGGAGGAAAAAACAAAAACAAAGCGAGTGCCAAAACAAGCATAATATGCAGAACAGTGTGTTATTCGAATAGCTGCCATTCATTTAAACACCACACACATGCATATTATATATCTATCTATCTTCAAAACCATGTACGCAATCATTTTTGGTAAAATTCCCAAAGAAACGACATGGGATAATAAGCTTAGATTGTGGTTGTTAATGAAACTTGGAAGTTTCTACGTTGACGATGACGAGTGATAGATTATCAGTTTAGAGAAATGCAAGTAGTGACAGCAAACCTTCCAACTCGAAGTATCCTATTTCCATGAAAAATCAAAAGGAATGTGCAGAGAAACTCCCACGAGCAAAAAGAAATGCGCAAATGCATGAGCAAACTATGTTATGTGTGGCGGTCATAATATGAGTACACGTCTAACTAAAAGAGTATACATATTATGTGCTTCTTGGGTTTGCTGTTTAAATATAGTCAGCTCCATGATGATGATGATGATGAGCACAATAATATAGTCGAAAAGCCTACTCCGTTTCGCTGTTACACAATTCATACATCAAGCTCACCAGCATAATGCTAAGCCAATTCGGGTTTCGCCACACGACGAATGAAAGATGACGGAATGGCAAAAATTTCCTGAGCGCTTTTTGTGCAAAGAGTGGTTTGCACTTTTTTTCTGGAGTTCGCTGCACTCAGAGATGCCAAGTGCGTGATGCTCATCCTTTCTTATGATACAAAACAGACTCGCTCACTTTTTTTGCATGCCATTTTTGAGCTGAGTCAATTCCATCCATATGTGTCTATCCAGCCAGATTTTATTATATATGTACATAAGTGAAACATGACTGGTTTTAGACCAACAGGAGGAATTCGTCAGCCTCTCATCTCTCCACCATATTTCAATCAGAGTTAAACGCTGTAATCATAACCTCTTAATTTCATTTTGAGTGAAATGAAAACATTTTCCATTGCATGACTCCATGACTGATAGAGAGAGAGAGAGAGGATCTCATGGAAGACTGTGGAACCAGATTACATCATGGAATATGAAAAAGTTTGGTAATTATGCATTTCACACTAATCAAATCACGTTAGCAATTAAGGATGGCGGTTGACATTTCGTCAAGAATAATGTGGGGGAAGTAAACAGCGAAGCTCGTAAACTCAGTATCATTGATAAGCCACACGACACATGATAAAGTCAGTATATGGAATGCAGTTTATAAGAGCGAATTTTTTTTCTAAATCCTCTTCGACAGTGTTATTCATCAAATATTTATGGCAGAAAGGCACGTTTAATCGATCACTGTCCCGTCATTTGACGTTGCTTCTTTATATATCGTTCGTCTCATTTAAAATTCAACAGCTACACCATGTGTGTGTGTATCCCGATAACAGGGCAAATATTCGCTGGTGGATTGGACTGGACTGGACTGGACGGGCCTGGCCTTCCACTCTATTTTGTTACACTATCGTATGAATCGGAGTTTGCAAAATATTACAATTCCAAGAACGTAATCTGCGAAAAGATAGTTATTTGCAGGGCATTCCACATTCCTCTATAAAGCAGAATGCATGAGTGCATGATGATGCCACCCTGGACACACATAATATGTTTTTTTTTCATTCAGTGTTTGATGCATGACTTGTATTCGCACATTTGTATGAGATATGCGAAAACGTATATACGTTGTAGAAGGAGCGGTAAGAATAGGAAAAAACAAGCTAAAGTGCTCATTTTAGCGGAGAGCACACACGCTTCAAGCGCCGAGCTGGAAAGCAAAGCACAATACTCCGCAAGAAGAGAAGAGCCGGCAGTGGTTCAGTCACGGTTTATGTAATGTGACTTACGTAATCAAGGTGACCTAAGAGATCGGGGTTTTCGTCCGAATGAGTGATGCAGTCCGTTTGATATGAAGGACGGGAAAAGGGGAAAAGAAAAATACAACGAGCCATGTTTTTCAAAACATGATATAGTTGTTTTGACACACACATGGACTACTAGCCAAACGGCTATTTCACTCTTTCATTTCCATTATACATATGAATAGTTGAAGTTTATAGCGTGCATGCAACACTAGACACTGGACTATGATTATAGTCGTTTGTGGACGTGTGTTGTGTGTCCAGCGAGTTGCCAACTTTTTACATGGGCAATATTTTCCATTGAGGTTCGTGTATACGTAACATAAATATGATATAAAGTGAGAGGTTGAGATATATATACGTTCTGCATTCATTGCTCAACACCAAAACTACTGAGCTTTGCATATTACGAAGTCAATAGAAAAATGTTGTTTTCCAGGCAGGCAACAATCATTGTTGTGTGCTGCCCTGCTCCTTTTTCTCTTCACTCGTCGACTATTGTGGTAAATTTAGAGAGAGAGAGAGAGAAAAGACAACCTTTGGAAGCGAGTAACCTGCTGTAAAAACATCTTGAATTGTTGGTGATAGAGTGATATTATTCCAGTAGAAGTCGGCACAAGTAGTATGCATGTTGTTTGCTATTATGATTATAGTTTTCATGGGAAACATCAGCTTGATGTCAAAGTTTGTTGCTCCATTCCTACCTGTTGTGCCATGCCTGCTATATGGCAATCATTATCATCATTTGATTATAATCCTGAAATAAAATCCTTCCATTTTCCTATCTTTCCAGTTTCAGGTCTGTTGAGGAAAAACATCGTATATCTCCTAATAAATCTGATTTAGTATACTCATCGCGAAAATATTGTAAACCCGGGATTGGTAGAGAGAAAGATGTTGCTAAATTTCTACTCAAATCAGTATATAGACATGCAATCTGATGTGCAAATCAGTTTCCCACTTCACTTTTGACTCCTTTCTTCAAAACAGGGAGTCGTTTTCCAACATTTTCGGGAATATTTTTTGACTACTATAAAGTCATTGACTTTCTCATGCAGCTCAATACATTTTATACATGTTCATATTTCCCATTTCAAAAATTATATTTATATCCGAAAACAGACATTGCCTCAAATATGGAGAAAGCAACAAAAAAAGGAGTCAAAATTCAATCAGGATTTGTCCAAAAACCCGAAGGCTTGCAGCCAAGTCGATTTTTGATTACGACATGTTGTGCCTAACGCAATAGGATGAAAACCTTCAAAAGTTCTCATTGTTTATCTCTCAGCAAATTGAATCAGTACAAAGAAAGGAGACTAAGAGTTTATGAAGGATTCCCTACAAACATATCCTTTGTATTTTGTTTTGTTATTGTTTGTACTTAAATTTCGAAGCGCTCCTTTCACACTGAAAAAGTAGATGAGGAGGCCACACGCTCTTTGAAATCCGCCGATAAAAGATTCGCAATTTGTTTTTGCATTGTAAATATATGCAAACGCAGACATACATAAACCACAGAGGCTCGTGTTCACTCATCTCCGTGTATCTAGCACACTTCACATAAAAAAGTTGTGAGAGAGAGAGCTATTTCCTTTCTAGGCTGAAAATACGTGTGAATGGTTACTTACTCGGAGAGATACATACATGAAATGTGAGTAAGGCAGTGAAGTATTTGTGACGTGACGTGTGAGTGCCTGTCTCTCATTTTCCCCTTTACACTTTAACCACGAACGTTGCAAGTTTACTTACACACCAAAACGCGTGTACAAATATATAAAGTATTCACACTCAATCTTTTCGTGCGAGAGAAAAGAGCAACCAAAAAGTCAAAGCAAAAAGGGAGAGAACAGAGAGAAGGAAAGAATAAATAGTACAAACATATAACTCAAAACTTTTGCTATCACATATTTCCTACTATGTAATAGCTTATGACAGGGTTTTTACAAGCCTCCGCAAGGAGAGAACAATGAAAGAAGGCAACTTTGGGTAAAGTGGCAAACCTGCTGTATTGCAATAGTGGAAGTGGCGATTCGATTCAGTAATGTGCATGAGCCGAGTCAGTTGTGCATTGTGTTCACACGGAGAAACAACACCGCAGAGAAACTACATAAGCAAAACTTTTGCCAAAAAAAGAAATAAATAAATTTAGAGTGCATTTTGGCAACATAATATACGTTGCGTTGATCATTTACTTAAATGAATTGTTGATGTTACTCTTCGTCGTACAATTACACTACTTCGATCAGCAGCACATTTCCTTCAATCTGTCCGTGTGTTGCTCTCATTGAAACAAAATCCTCGTTTGTTCATATCTGTCCAAAAAAAAGTGAGTTGAGTTGGTTGCGTAATAAAAGGTTCCATCCTATGACAGTATATAACTTTGTGAACATGACTGGAGTGACAAGGACAGGATTGTGAGCGTGCATTCCATAACGTGAAAAACGTTGACACTCGCAACTCACTCGCGTTTATCATCATCATCATGGCCAGTACTGGAACTCTCATTCACCTTTTCTTTCTCATTCTTCAGGAAGCGTGGTAGTGGTTTGGATCGAGTACATGAATATAGCCTTTGAAAAGCGTTGTTGAAAGTGAATATTCGAGTGTTTTCACCTGGATTTCGCAAGTAAATATTATATGATTGCTCTTTCTCCGTATTTACATCATACTACGATGACGGTAATTGTGTAACTTCTTCATTCCTTTGCTCAACTCGTATAATTATTATTTGAGGTGAAATTTATTAAACATTTCTCTCCAAAGGATTTGCTTGACACACTTCAGTTTTTTTGTGTTATACTGAACGTAGGCGTGTGTTTGATAGGAAATTAAAAATAACAACTTTTTGTTTTCGATTGCGAAAAGGAATCCAATTTTCAGCCACCAACGCTGTAAATATATACTTCAGAGTGAAAGAGAACCCTTTTAAAAGCCCGTGTTGCTCTGCCACACTTTGAAAACTTCTGAACTTCTCTCTCTCTCTCTCTCGGCAAGTCTGCATCCCATTTTGCAAAGGAGAACAGTGAAAACAAAGTAATACGTTGACGTTACTCCGAGAGTAGCGAATGTGTGACATGCTCACATGGACGAATGTATAGAACCTATTTTTGTTTGCATCTGCGGCGCAGTGTGTGCTCGTCTGTGTGCTTTTCTCAGATTTCTCTTCGCGGGTGCCTTTTAGTGAAAGCCTAATATAAAGAACACCTCTCTCTCTCCTTCGGAACGCACAGTACTTCTCTCGCTCACGTGTGTACTTATTACAACCTTTTCTTCCTTCAACATTCGTTCCACTTTACATTTACTCGTGAAACTCGTGTATATTCAAGGCATTTTGTGGATTTTGCCATTACTCAAGCCAACTTCCCTACTTGAACTTATATACGGAATCTCTCTTTGGGAAATCAGGGCTTCAGGTATGTAAAATGTAATTACTAGTCGCTGGGATTGTGAAGGCTATATATATGCCGTATATACACAATTACGAAATAGTTTGCATCCATCATCACAGGAAAGCAATGTGAATGCTAGTTTATTTTGCTAGAGAATTTCCATTTAGACGTAGACAATTGACAACATGTCATATGTAAAAAAGGTTTAAAAGTACGTCAACAACACTCGATACATCTTCTCTGCTTTTGACGCTAGACCATGTATACAACTATTCAAGGAAAGTCAGGAGTAGTTGAGTGGATTAAAATATATATGCATGCATACATATATCCTTATTGGATGGAAAAAACATTCCCAGCTTGCCAGTCCAGAGATCTCTGGAAGAATTGTTTTGAAATATTACATCGTCATTGTAATTGTTATTTTCCCCTATTTTCATACATTATGGAAATAAATGTGATTCATGCGATATTGTCTATAGTTTCATAAAAAACTGGTCGTATCACATCGTATTATGTACACTACTCGAAGGCTTTCTGGGAAGTTGTGAATTTTTAGGCGTTTTTTTACATTCAAAAACTTCTATCCCTTTCCCATCCCTCCAGAGTTTCTGTGTTTGAGCGCAACCTGATACTGTATCAGCCTTGACGGGAGTGAAACTAAAATAGTTTTCGGAATAGCAATATTTGACAGAAACTACGTTGTTGTTTGACACTAAACTCTCTAGCAAAGGATATATGGTTTCACCCTAAACTTGTTTTTTAAATAGAAGGATGTGGCTAGCTGTTTCATTGAAAAGAGTGATGGATGGAAGCATACGC
>JAQFZW010004579.1:0-10024 GCA_034687055.1 Heteromurus nitidus
TTCTTGCACCGATTGTAAACAATTGTTGTGGTTAGAACTGAAAACTGTTTACATGTTCTATCGTAAGTGTGGGAAGGAGTTTACCTACTTTGTAGAATGGTGTTGGCGCAATGCCTCTCGCACCACTCACTTTGACTCCATTCTCAGTTTCATCTAACTGCACACCACTAAAATCGCACACAACGTCGGGCAAAACGTACCGGGCTGGGTCATGAATTTCATAGACAAGTTGCTCCGCAACTGTTCCTTTTGTTACGAGCCCTCCAGTGCCCTCTGGCTTGGTAATGATGAAGTCACCATTTGGTTCGCAAATGGCAATTGGAAAGCCTATTTCAAACATCCAAGTCCTTTAAAACTTCTAATTTTAAGGACTAAAAATCATACTCGTTGTTGTGAAGTAGTTTACCATTATATTCCCATCCGTCGACCTGCTCCCAGTCTGTGAAAATTCCCCCTGTTGCTTGAGCTCCACATTCGATCAAATGACCAGCCAAACTACCTTTCGCCATCAGATCATAGTTATTCATGTCCCATTTGAACTATAAAAAATATACATATAATTGTCAATGTTATTAAATTTGGCTCCCAATTAATCGAAATATTTACCGATTACTATTTTATTCGTACAGAGTGAATAAGCGGCCCTAAAGCTAATGCAGAGTCAGTGCACCTTCCTGTGATAACGATATCAGCGCCCAAATCCAAGGCTTTTACAATTGGTTCAGCCCTACAATATTTGCATTATTTTAAAAGTTGGAAACATTATCGAACATGGCATTAATAAAAAACATCTCAAAATTTACCCCAAATACGCGTTCGCACTGGCAACCGTCTGAGGATTTGGACACTTTTCCATGCCCTGCTTGTTTTTCCCAGTTAGCACGTCGTCCCCAGTGATAACAGCAACCTTTAAATCTGCGATGTTCTGCTTTTCAGCAATACTCAACAACATCTTCATACACGAGTTTGGATTCACTCCACCCGCATTTGTGACTACGCGAACGCCTGATAAAAAAATCAAACTAATTATATCATCTCGTTCATTCATGCTTGAATACATGTGCAATCAAATATGGAATCGAACGTCTCTCGAAACCTTTAAAACTAGATACCTTGTTTCTTAATATCTTTCAGCATCGGACCTACTGACTCGAGGAAATCTGGACACCAACCAAGGTCCGGGTTTTTCCTCTGTGCTCCTACCAACAATGACATTGTCACTTCCGACAAATAGTCGAGTGCCAAAAAGTTCAGTCTTCCTCTCTTGATCAATTGTGGGACTGCACAAAAACGAGAAGATTCCTTATCATCTGAAAATTTATTTCATATTTCATACATTTCAAAAACATTTGTCGAACCTGCGGTAGGCGTATCTCCCCAGAAACCGCTTCCACATCCGATGCGAACGGAGCCGGTACTGGACCATCGCACATTTGAAAGGCACAGAGGAGCAGACCATCTTTGTCGATACCCTCGACACAACGCTCCGTGGACTTTGAACAACATTTTTCCCCAGGGGATGCTTTGGCGTGTATTTAAAAAATATATATGTCAGTTTTCAGTAATTATTGTGTTTCTCCTTGTCCGTAGGCAAGTATTCTGTCAAACTCGAAAATATTGTGGCTGCGCTCCTGGCCCTTGAAGTTGTTTATGGTCCGACAGATATATGCACTTTGTTCTGTAGATAAGGCATTCATGAAACTCCACTTGGAGATTGCTGTTTGTTGTCTGTTTTGACTTTGTGACTACGACTGTCACACGTCCCACTACTTTTCAGCTGTATGTTCCTTCATGTAGGCAGTTCATGTGAGTTCATTAAGTACGTAATGGTATCCATAATTTGCTTGTTAGCCGACTTGTATGATAGAGGGTAATTGTGAGCTCTTTATCCCACAACCTCTAAATTTAGCAAGGCGATTGATTACTGAAGGAGCAGCATGTTTCACAATTTTTCTTCACCAGTTCTCGTATTTTGGGTCCTATTGTATTCAAAAGGAAAATGTGACAAGCATATGTAAACATGGACATATGGAACACATGCTCACAAATTCACATTTCTTGATGGGATGAAAAGCAGAGAGGATATATTGTGATGATGATGATGATGACGATATACCTAAGCACACACACACAACCCACAACATATTTTTTACTTTATGGATTGTTACATAAAAAGATTTTTTCTCACACTGCACAAAGTGTGTAGGTATGCATGCTTCCATAAGTTTGCATTGCTGGCATTTGAGTAAAGCCCATGCAGGATTCACCAGTGAGCAGATTGCATTTTGGGAAATAACCGTGTAGGATTTTAGCATCCTTCTGTTGTGAAAATCGTAGATGGTCATTGTACATTTGTGACTCTGCAAACCCTTTCCTTTCCTGAGCAGAAGCAGCAGTGAGCAGATGTACCCCCGTACATCGTGACTTCACATTTATTATCACGCGTTCGTCAGTCGCTGAACAAGTTCCCTAAATTGCGACTGCTTCGAGTAGAGAACTTTGAAGCGACTGATGAAAGTTTCTCAACGAGCCAATAATGGCTTAGGTTTGGAGGAACGGTAACGAAAGCACACTTTGGGAAAATGGAAAGATCAATGTTCAAATACTTTGTTTAACAAGATATCCCTGAAATTATTGCTGACATGCACAAAAGGATCATAAATAAGATTCATAAGGATCCCATTTAGGTTCCAAGAGAAGTCTCACAACGCCCCGAAAGGTTTAATTTGAGCAAAGATGGGACAACAATGGAGTCGTTTTGAGTGATAGTGATGGGGTTTAGCGTAATTCTGATTCTGAACGTAATTCATGAGTAATACTGTCAAAATGAAAGCAACCTGAGCTGCAAAATGGAGTTTGAGCATAGACTGTGCCCCATCTTGTTTGCAATGTACGCACACATATCGACATACATACATTCATTCCTATAAGAATACGAAGACCTATGCTATTTTCGTTATATGAGTAATCACGAGCGAAATGCATATAATGTAAAAAAGGGGTATGTTTCTTCGTGTGAGAAATACATCTGTCTGGTAGGATTCCATTCGTAAATAATATTCCAATAACAAGTACATAACTGCTTTTGCGTATAGATTTCTGGCGTAAACGATCAGACGAGAGAGCGAGAGAGAGAGATAGACTCGCAGAGCGTTAAAGAAACACATATAAAATATATCCTTTCCTATCGCATATCCATCGACACTCGTTCCAAATACCCAAAAAAAATTTATTCCAAAAAAAAACCTAATATGTACAGAAAGGCCTTACGACAAACTCCTCTCTCCTCCAACAGTGACTGTACAGAAAATGCAGAATTAAGAGACCCTCATTATTATTAGCAAACAGAGAGGAGCGTTTTCGTGTGACCAAACGAGGTGAGTAATACTGATCGTGAGTATGTAGATAATAATTAGCTTCGCTTCAAAAGAGTGAGCCAATGTGCTACGGTGATATCTCAGAATTTAGGCCAAGAACGAAAAGGTCACACAATTTTTATCCAGGTTTCAAGATTTTATCATGTAGCTCGCCTCATGATGGACTCATTTTTTTGCACTCACAATTGAGCAGCTATAACATTCCACTCCGCGCAGTCACTATTTGAACATATTTTATGATTTTTTGTGCGTGTTAAATTTGTTGGGAATATGTGCATGCGTGGACATCTTCATGTAACACTTTTTTTGGAAAAAGCTATTACACGACCTTCTTGTTCCAGGACGGCATTGTATGAATTGGAGTGCGTGGTATGGATGTAGAAAAAAATGTGATCTTCTTTTCAAAATCCATTGCTCCAATTCCAACCACTAAAACGAGCATTTCCAGTTGTGATTGTAGGTGGGATAGTTTTGTTTGCAAGTTTTAATCCACCTCTCAAATTACGTTGTGTGATACATTTAAAACGCATTTTATAGGAAGTCTATTAGGATTTAGAATTGTAACGTGGCCAACGTGAGTTATATGCACACTCACGAGAGAAGTCATTTGGCACATCTCTTTTCGCAGAATAGCACTGGGCATAGTGCCTTCATTTTTCATTAAAGGCCATATATCAAAATCACACACCCACGTCAATATTAAAACCCAATCATAACTTAAACGTGTTATGCTGAAACATGCACATCTCATGGTTAGTTGGCAGAAAATCTTTTGCAATTGAAAAGCTGGAAAAACCTATATTCCGCACAAAAAATGTCTTTTTCCATACCACGAGTTATGCATGGTCAAGATTTGTAATGTGATAGCGTAATTTCTAAGTAAGGATTTCAAGGATGAAAGGATGTAAAAGCAAAAAATAAAAGATAGCAGAAAAATTGAGTTCGAGTTTTACTAATTTATTCAATATGTCCAGTTGGTCCACTATAATGACTTGTTTTTTTTTGTGTTACTCTTTTAGAACTGTCACAAAACTGATTGACCATACACGGTACATGTTTCCTTCGCCTCACAATATACAAATATGTAAATACAACTGAAGAAACAGTGCCTTTTGGTGATCTAAAAGAGTGCGTCTCTCTCGTCAGTTTTTTAGGGCTGCTTAATGGCGTGCTTGAAGTTAATCAGTGCTACCGTTGACGTGACGACGTGAGACAATGTGCTTTACACTAAACTCTCTATACGTGGCAGAGTTACCCGTGCATAAAAAATGAAACAAAGGATGAATCACAGGAATCAAGTTTGACGCAAAAGTGAGAATTTTCTTAGTTGAGTGTGGCGAACCTGAGCAGGACTTTAATCGCTGCTAATAATATCCATCACAATGTGACTGTCAAGCAGTGTGCTTGTCAACGAGATTCCAGGAATTCAAGGAGGAGCCAATGTCATAAAACAAGATAGCAAGCCTTGGGAACTTTTTTTTTGATAAAGTTACCTAAAACGGAAATGGTGATAGCCTTTCTTCCAGGACATCTTGACAGCCACATTGGCACATCCTTCCTCTCTCCATCCAATCCATGATAGACAAATCAGTTAATATTTTCATGATTCATTAGTCACCTGAACACTGTCGACTGACTGCGCGGCGAAATACAATGGGCTTGTTCTTGCTGAGGTGAACGCTAAATTAAACGTGACTAATGAAAGAGCAGGAACCAAGAAAGTGAAGTACTCTACTCTGTGAGCTCGTCTACTTCCTTTGTTTTTCTCATCATCAACTCCAAGCAACAACAACAAAAATTACTAAAAAAAACTAAAAGTAACAACTGGGCTAGCCTAGCACAGAGGGAAAAAAATGTTTGCAAAACACACGACGTGATGAAGGAGAAACCCAACTTTACGGAAACACTGAGCACCTTGAGCGTTCTGCAAACTAACCACATCCCAACAACAGCAACCTCAGGAAAGCGTTACCATTCTGAGTTTACGCAAATACGTACCTCTTGAAGGATGAATGAATGAATTATGATTTTTTTTCACCCTAAAAAAACCTCAAGTCAAGTCAGCTTACCTCTGTAATTTGTAACGTAATCCCGACTCTCGGTCAACCAACTGACCAACAACTCAACTCAAGTGTTTCAAACCGTTACTTTTTTATGTTGTTGCGCTACAAGCACATCTTCACCGAGATTTGTGGATCAGCCAACTTGAAATCCCTATCCCATTTTTTTAATTAAAAGTCTTCTCTTCCTTCAGCAGCATCTTCTGTACTCTTCACATTTTACCAAACTTTCTTCCTTCGCAAGTCTTATCAACATTATCAAGCACCACACACAACAGTTGTAGTCACTTCATGTATGAAAACATGGCCAGTGTAATGGAGCACAGTAAGGAGACGGAGTCAGTCTACATTGCCCAGGATGAGAATCATGTGGTAATGAGCGAGAAAGTAAGTAACCAAAAAAACCTTTTATATTCAACGGTTATCTTGCTTAATTTAATAATGACCTTCTTGCATTTTACTAAAAATACCCTCAATTTCCCCAACACAATGTCACGATGAACTTGTAAAAATGCATATGCGTATCTCGGTGCTATCATTGGGTTACAACAGACTACAACATAGCTCCCATGAAACTAGTTGGGCAGAGAATATTAGCGCTCATCAACTGTTAAGCTTTCAAAGTCTTCAGTACTTACCCTTAGCATATACCATATACCAAATACGTAATAAAATAATGGCTTAATTTAGAATGCATATTACATTGTATTGCATAATCCGTAGTCATGCGGATAGTTATATATTTACTTCAGATTAGAACATAGATTTTCACAGGGTGCTACACTAGATACGCTGGGCTGGTGCTAAAAAAGTGCCCCAATAAAAAGTTGCATATATTTGAAGATTCTTTACATTCTAATGAACACAAAAGTAATTATATTTTTTATGAGAACTACGGATCTTTTGATTTTTACGAGTTTAAATCTTGTTTCATCCAAGCTACCCTGGTCGGCACGTAGTAAAGTGCAAGTAGAAAAATGTAAAATGTGGGATTTCGGCAGAATCATTTTTATTGCAAGTTGTACGATTTGAAGTGAGCACAAATTTTTGAGAAAACAATGTTCATACAAATTTCAAGATTTTTTTTTAAAAAAACCATAAGTGATAGTAAAGAAGCATATTATGTAGCCCGACGAAAAATGTACTTTATAACGACTACGTATTTGTCAAAATAAATTTCTAGTGAAGATTATTAATACAATCCGTAAATATAATTAAAGTCAAGAAAAATCTTGCCTTGCCAGGCGCCGGCATTACCATGTATTTCATGGGTGGTTGTGATAGATTTGAGTTTCACTGTGATCGTTTTCGTATATGGTTTGTGAATTGACAAAGCGATGTTTTATGCTTTCGATGAAAGTTTGCGGTGGTAACGCTAAACTACTGTAGCAGTCGTGACATTTTGTTGGGAACTAGGGTGAAAACTGTGTGTGTATAAGTGACTCAAAACATGATTTTCTTTCGGAAATCATCACAGGTGCAAGCCCTCGCCGGAAGCATCTACCAGGAGTTTGAGCGGATGATAAATAAATACGACGAGGATGTAGTGAAGGATTTAATGCCGTTAGTTGTCAACGTATTAGAATGCTTAGATTTGAGTTATACGGAAAATCAGGAGCATGAAGTGGAGGTGGAGCTCCTGCGGGAGGATAATGAGCAGCTCGTTACACAATATGAGAGGGAGAAAGCACTTCGAAAGACGACAGAACAGGTAAGCCACAAATTCAAAGAAAAAAACATACTAAACAAGTCCGACCGAAAAAGTCAATTTTAAAGCGTTGGAGAAAGTATTGAATTTACTGACTGGAAATTTCATTAAATAGAAACTTCTGGAAATAGAAGACCAGTCCGAAGAACAAATAAAAGACCTCACAGGCAAAATTGAGAGCTTGGAAGCCATTTTAAGAATGCTCGAGCTTAAAGCAAAAAACGCTGCTGATCATGGTAAGCTTTTTCTGGTTGCCACATGTGGCGACGACGTTAATCCTACTTTAGGTTATTATTAGGACCGATAATCTTACGCATTTTGTATTATTTTTGATATGTTACAGTGTCGCGATTAGAAGACAAAGAAACAGAAATGAAACGAGAGTATGCGAAGCTCCACGACCGCTACACGGAGCTGTTCAAAACGCACATGGACTACATGGAAAGAACGAAGATCTTGATGGGCACAGATAGGTTAGAGAATTTTGGAATGCCCAAGAAATTAGGTAATATGATGACAAGGTCGGCTGGTCCAGTTTCCTTCGGTTTTGAATCTCTTTCGAACACGACGATGCTTAAGTCACTAACTAGCCCTGACGTTGGCCCGTCAGTTCTCTCACCAACTGGGGCTCACCTTCGCTCCGCTCCCTCCAGCATACAAGAAGAAATGTCAATGGAAGAAATTGGGGATGGTGGCAATGGGAATGAGCAGTCGTCACCGGATGACAAGGAGTCACAACCTCAACAACCACCTCAAGCGCAGCACGGAAAGAGTCGAACCAAAAAGTAACCTGAATTAAATTGCAAAAAAATGCATAAAAATAATACAAGCGCAGTTGTAAATAATTTTTTTATCATCTGCCACAGGGAGGAGAGAAGTGGAAACACATTGTATCAGGAATTTAGTTTCCAAGAGCCCGAGATTGTGGAGGAGCCTGCAGACATTACGGGTCAGTTCTCAGATTACGATTATATTTGGTTGCTATTTATGGTTATCAGTTTACTTACATATTGCTTCATTTTTATTTCCAGGGAGCTGGGTTCACCCAGGGGAATACGCTTCGTCAGGTGCGTCTTTTATGATACGCAATTTTCACCTAGTTTCAGGTTTTTGTCTGGAGTTTGGACTGAACTCTATTACAATCTGCAATGTTACAAATATTATTGAAGTACTGAATTCACTAAAATGCCTGCGCGATGCTAATAATGGTATGCGTAAATATGCATTTGGTACCTTAAGACTGATCAACATTTTTTAGTGTTGGCACCCCTCACACACATTTTACAATTACGAGAAGACGCAAATAGATATTTAAGTCGAGTGTTTCGTTTTTATCAATGGAAGATGTCATGCCACACTTTAAAGAGAATATCACCATTCTGAAGTTTGGTTTTTAAGAACTTAATCAATTTACAGGAAAATCTTGACAAGGGATTCATTTCTTTCTTACATCAATAACTGGATAAAAGGGTCACCCATACAATGTGACGTTGCATGCACACAACTTTGTTTTTCCACAACTGAGCTTCACTGTAAAAAAAATCACGTTTCACGTAGTCTAGCCAACGCACTCAATTTAATTTTATAGGTTCCAATTATTGCGTATATCAATTAGTAGCTCGGTAATTTTTTTAGTGGCGTTCCTTCTTCACGGGAGTTTTTTTTGACACACGCTTCATTCTTGAACTTGGATAGAAAGTTATATATTCTTGAAGATTGCATAGCTCTAAAATATCTAGTTGTTTTCAGCGAATTTTTTTATCATCTGATAACCGTTGGACATGGAAAGTCGAACAATTGTTATTATGCCTCTATATTGTCTATAATGCTCTCGGACTTTTTGTTCTCAGTTGGTGTGCTCTACTATTTTCTATTATGTTTTGGCAGATGTTGGCAGTGAGAATAGTTGCGAATCTCCTCCCGCCCACTCTTCTTCTGTCAACGGTACTGTTTCCCTCATTATTTATTTTTCAAGATCCATTTCTTTTGTCTATGTCTAGTGGCTAGTTGCCAGTATTTCCGTAGATTTCAGTTTAATTACTTTTTTACTCGAAATTGTAATCATCCGCTATTTTTCTTTGTACAAATAACAATTCTTACAGTAGTTTGGTTTCGTAAGTATGTCTTGTCAATCATTCTTAAACATTTTCGATTCATTTTTTCGTACCGTTTGTCGTTAATTGACAGCTTTTTCTATGTTGAACAGTAATTAATTAATATGTACATACGTGACCATTGCACTTAACAACTAAGCTGCTGCACTATAACAAATTTAACCTCTTGTACCAGCATCACACGTTATTGGTGCATGCCATTTAATTTCTTTCTTCCAAATTCCGTTCTGGACTGGACTGGTCATTGTGACCACTTCCACTTCAACCATGTTGAAGTTTGTCGGATCGGATCTGTCTCATTGTCCGGGACTTAGATATGCTTGAATACTATGTTTTTGGGGAATGCTGACTGTTGACAAAATAAGCTGCATTGGTTCACCATGGTGGTCGGGCAACTTTTACCTTTCGCAAGCATCGACTTAATTATTGAAAATTGTTTGGAAGGATGTTAATCCAGAATTGCAAACAGATATAAATATACGCAATGAATAAGAATGTGCGTGAGGCTTATTAAATTGTTTAATGCGCCTGTAACTTTGAAGGAAACGAAGTAGTGGTATAGACAAAAACTATAGGAATTTGGTGGTAGTGGGAGTTAAAATGGCGTTCTCGATAACAATGTTGTGTCGTGTGAAACTCATTGGCAAGATAATGCTTGAAATTAACTACGTACGTAGAATGAGTATTTGTGGACAACAGTGTTGTTGTTTGAAATGTCCATCAGTAAATACCATGAAATATATTGGGGTGCTACACTAACCACAA
>JAQFZW010004580.1:0-10019 GCA_034687055.1 Heteromurus nitidus
GCTCTGGAGGTGTACGTATATGTTATCCATATTGAGATAATATAGTGTGTGAGGTTTGTGAATGAGCGAATGTCGAATGTATACTGACGGAGTGAGTTTTGAAACAAGTAATATAACACTCAATTGTGGTGGTGATGATGATGATGATGGTTGGGTTAGCTCACTTCATCATCATCATCAACATCTCGGGAAAATATAAAAATAGGCTCGCCCACCTTTACATGTATAAGGGTCGTTAGTATAGGAAAGTCCTATATCCATATTTCACATAGAAAAAACTCTATGTCCGTATTTCACATTTACCAGCGTATACAGAAAATCCCTATATCCTTATTTCCCATGTTAAATTTCCTATAGCTCTCTTCATATCTATACACTCTACTTTCGTGTTTTGTATAGGAAGACAAAATATATAGTTACCTTCAGGCAGTCCTGGATGAACATGCCTGCTATGGATTCTCACCTTCGTATATAGACATGGGATTTCAGTTTTTATTAAAATTTGTTTTAATATACACGTTCAAATCTAGTGTTATACCTTTTGGAGTAAAATTATCCAAATTGTCGTATGTATGTATTTATAAAATAAATTATGTACCTTTAGGCTGTATTTTTAGCAGCAAATGATTCAGCCTTGTCGGAGCGGGGAGAAGTTGTGTAATTGGTTATCCCGATTCTCATAGTTTGAAAAGCGCGTGTGGATGGCTCCGTTGTAGAATCTCCTGCGAGAACATTGAAATAAATTTTCAGCCGTGGATATGAGCGAAATCTCGCCTCTATCGTCAACACTTAATTAATGTTGCTTCCCACGAGTTGTCCCTGAATCCAGTTCAAGATACTGTTTTGTATTGCGGCTGTGGTCGGTAATTCTGGGCAGGACTGTGATGTGCGATATGTACGAATTGGTCGACTTGGAAATATAAGATTTTTGCCAATACAAGAAACTCCGTCGTGATTTTTGATGAAAATACACTTTTGGTCAAGCGTAAACCGCTGACAATTCAAAAATATTTCGCAGAATGCACTCAAAGCATGACGCAAAAAGAAGAAAATATAATTTGCTCCCCATTTCTTTGTAAATTTATATTTTTATTACATTTTTGTTAGATTTTTTTGCAATATTCTAAGGTGGCAAATTTTTATGACATTGTACTCAAAAGAATACGAAAGCTTTCTGCTGAACTTTATATATGTTTTGATCCAGATCTGATTACACAAGGGTACGGAAGATTTTCCATGCAGTTATATAGCGAGTCTTGCTTTGGATAACAAATTTTTTACGTTATCTGTCTAAGATAAGTTTGGCTACTTTTCCCCAACACAAATGTCGTAGTCGTAAAGATATAATATATATGCGTATATAATATATAGGTGCGCTCATATAAACATCTTGCAAGATGGATTCGTGATGTGTATATACTAAACCATGCACATTCATAAACATTTTGCTGTAGATGGAAGGATTAAATGTCCTTAGTCACGCAATTTGTTACTTTTAATTTGTAAGCAAAAACGAGCACATCAAATTTGATTTTCCAACTAAATTCAATCTTCATCTAGTTTCTCATTACAACAGATTGTTCCGCAGTAGGCAGCTGGAGACTTTGCGTCTGCGATCACAAGTATAAATTGAATAATTTTATGTTTGAATTTTTCTCGATATGAAAATTGTAATTATATAGTTTTTCCTATTTACGTTAGCTACATTTACAAACTTTTTATTTTTACTTCATTTTAATTTTTAAAATGAATTTGATTTTAAAATTGCTGTGGCTTTTAACACATACAATGTCAGCGTGCTCTTACTATCTGTCATGTGCGACCTGTTTGCGAAATGGGTGCTGGTTTGCGATTTTGGGCAACATTAGCAAATGTTTGTATAGTCGAAAGGACATGAACGGAACGGAGAGTATCTTCATGAGCCCTGATTCTGACCAGCTTGGTGTCAACGACCCTAGATTGGTTGTGGAATACGATAATACAAGTCTTATAAATTAGCGAATACATTTTAATCATCTGCTAAACCAGTTAGTTTCAACAAATTTAAATGTTTGAAACAGATGAATATGCTTCAATTGGAGCGATTACCGTTATCGCAATCGGAACGTTTCTTTTACATGTCGGGTGTATTTTATTTATTGTCTTGTGCTGCAAAAAATACACACATGACGCTGTTTGTGTGCGCACTTTACTCGAAGAACTCGAGCACAGCAACAGGGCTCTTGGATTCGTCACGGAAATTTTTTTGCCAGATAGAGAGAAAGCACGAGGTTGGGGCTGGGTTTTGCATATATGCTTTCGTAAAGAATTGCGTGGTTCGGTGGCTGAGATTTCTTTGTCTAGTACAAGTCCTTTCCAAAGTACTTTGTGTGTTATTCCTGATTTACAGGAATCGCCTTCATACTCGAATATTTTCGAAGCTCAAGAACTTATTGACCTTGTGAATCTTGTTTGAAGTGCTGGCTATACATAATTTATTTTAATCTTTTCATGACTTCTCGGTCACATTAAATGCTTGCAGTATATGTTTATTACTTCGTAAGCGATTGTAGCAGTAGTCGGATATGAAAGCAGACAACTATATGAAAGAAAATGTACCTTTATGAATTCTATTTCTTTATGCCGGCAATTTCTTTCATTGTCATTAAATAAATTACACACGTAATAATTCTAGTGTTGTACACTCCTTAATATTGTGCGAGACGTATTTTTTCCCAGTTTTCCGTATTCGGTCCATCTTAATTACGCATACTATTCGAATAAAATATCAGTTTCTTGTTAATGCAACCAGATTTTTTGTCTTCTTTCTTCCATGTGAACAATAATTCCCACGCACAAAAGTCGATTTTTTTGTCATCCTATAATACGATTTAGTTCATTAAAAATGTCATCATCACCATCATCATGCACACACTAAAAACCAGTCCTCCCACGAACTAGCCATTATTATTCTTTTTACCACGTGCCATTCCTTTTTTGCTAGCCTTAACTACCACGTGCGTTTTCCAAACGCGTCATCGCCGTATCCGCTCGATAGAAAGGGTTACATGTCTGACTACTAACGAGTAACCAAATCTGTAATGCGTCTGGTCTTCACCTGGCAACTATCCCAACAGCAACCCAACTTAAATTTATAAACGAAGCAATTTCCAATAACAGCTTGCCTTTCTTGGGTACGTACCACCACGTCACGTTTGCCAATGCAAACTGAGACCAAAATTTAACCCATGTATGAAAGTTGGCTCATTTGCATAATCTGGGGTCGAAATTTTACCCCAATTTACTGCATTTTTGAAAACAAAAGTGATCATAATGTATTCATAATTTGTTGGTCCCCAATAAGAATGAGAGATTAATGTTCGTAACTTTGAAGGGTACTGGCTATAAGCAAGAAAGGCGAGAGAAACGCGAATGTTTTCATAGGATTTAACTGGGGAGGATGTTTCACCAATGTTTTCTGGATTTGACGACCATTTGGGGAGTGATTATTTCGCCTGTCTTATTTTCTTTCCGTTCAGCGAATTCAATATTGAAGCTCGACCGTGTTCTATAACAGGTTCTAACCTTGGAACATTATGTGAAACCTATAAATAATGGGTGATAGGTCCCTGCCGATATTACCATTTCATGCATCTTGCTCCATAATGTTCATACAAAATCTTCAAGCTAAAAAATCAATTAAAATAAACACAAATAAATAATATTATTGCACATTTTGGAAATATGGAAATAAAAATTATGACATCAATATAAAACACTTTTTGAAACTGTTTTCATGCATTTTCTGTTAATTTATTTCGACATAGAGACAAGAACATTTGGATATCACACAAACCGCATTATTTGAATATCTTCATTAAATATTATTTATTTGCTAGGTTTATTAGACATTAAGTTAACTTTAAATTAAGCTACATACACTAAAAGAGTTTAATGATATTACGAATTATCTACGATTATTGACCTAACGTAAAAACCAATTTCAAAATTCTTGCTAACTAGCCAGAGCACGTTCGTTTATTTGTTTTGCATTTTAGTTACCCTAATCCTAAAGCCTTGAGATAATTGAAAGCGGAAGGCGACCGGGAAACTGGATACAAATTGTGTTGCTCGTGTATTTAAGACTAGGTACAGAGTGATAGATTTTTAACATTTTAATCACTAAAAGATAATGTTCTTCCTCGCCCTCTTTGTCGTTTATTTAGGTCATTGTCAGAAGTGTGATCGTGAAGTCCACAGCTTGCGCCATAAATCCTAAAAATGTATCCTTTCCAATATTAAAGAAAGGATGTCCCGACGTAAACTTGAGTGTTGGACATGAATTGAGAAACTTTCTGTACCCTGACCTCCTCAAACTGAGATTCTTCCCAGACTCCACAAACTCGCTTGCACTCAATTTATGACATTCTACAAACTCGACCAAGAGACAAGCAAATATCCCCGACATCATTACCCCCCAAGGGAGCGGCCCTGTACTGAAAATGACATCTGGCATATGAATGAAGGAGAATGTTAGTCCAACAATCAGCGGAATGAACTTAGGCGTTGCCTGGATTTCCAGCTCCAGCAAATCCTTTATGAGAATATGGACTGGTTCAATGTTCACACAAACGCAAAGCCCCATGGCGAATGGGATGAACAGGGTCAAGAAACAATTTATGGCTAGAATTGCTTCCGTGTTTCTGATAGTTGCCTTCTGATCCCTGGAAAAGTCCAGGTGGTTTCTTGCCATAAATTCTGCGAAATATGGAAAAAGGCAAAAAAATATCAAGCGGATTCTGGGGGCCGTTCAGAAACGACGTTAATGGCAGATGGCCGAAAAACCACCGATTGGCATTTTTTTGAAGTGAAATAGGAATAATATATTTGAACAAGTATCTAAAATATTTTTCCTACCTGTGATCTCTTCTGAATAACGGAACATCTGATGCTGAATAAAAATGATATCCTCGGCGTAAACCACTACCATGATTCCTGTGGCCAGAGCTTCAATGATGGTGAATACTTCAACCCAACCGTAAACGTAAGAGACGAAGGATACTGCAGTTGGAAATGAGAGCTCACCTTCCTCAAGCCAGTAATGTTTAGTAAGGAGGTGGATTGCCATGATGAATGGAAATGTGTTGCCATTCCAAACAATTAAATCGGCGTTCCACTTCATGTAATTATTGGACTCCTTGATTTCCATTTTGGTAGTGTCCCAGTCATGGTAGCCCGTTAGAGCGTACCTCATGACAAGAAGGCGGTAGTAGTATGCCTTCTTCATTCTTTGTGTGATCATTTTGGATACTTCCAACTGGGACAATTTTCAAAACGATACAAGCCAACTGAGCTTAAATTTGAGAGAGGCGGACCTGATTTGATTAAGGTTTATGGTCAAGGATAAGAATTTTACGTAACCAAATCCTGTGCACTTACGTAAAGCTAATTGATTTTTATGTAAAGCCTATATCCAATCAGTATTGTTTGTGACGAATTAATTCCTTGGTAATTTGATGAGAAATATGATTGTTTTTGTTTTATGAAATGTAATTTGAAAATATAGCTCGAACATATCTTCGAAACCAATTATTAAATCACAACCATAAAACTTTCAATGGCACGCAATTTAGCATTCGAATTTATTTATTTGTTCGTTTACTTTGACGTCTTACTTGTTTTGAGTTATTAGTTGTACATATGTAATATTTGATTTGGTCAAAGACTTAATATGTACAACTTCTTTACTAAATACATACGTTTCATATAACGTGTTTTCTTTTCGTTTTGATTTAATTGCGAGTAAGCAAATTGTCGAAAGAAATTACGATGGGAATAACCCATTAAATATTGGAAAGAGTTTTTGTCTGAATATTGATTTCGTTTATTAGGCACATAAGACATTGTAAATGGACATTATAGCTATATTGACTTCGAATGGCTTCAAGTGGAGAGTTATGTTAGAAGAAGCCTGTTATGTTTTTCTAATGAATTAGTGTACCACTTTTCACCTTTCTGGCCAACACCTTCATTTATTGATCTCGGCTTTCACAACATCTCACTGTTGTTTTTCCCCAGACTCCAGTTTAATCAAAAGAATACCAAGAGCACCAGTACAATTCCTCTCTTTAATGCGTCATAAGAACATTATCCACTTAACATTTATGAAAATATTTTTATCGATTTGAAGTTAAATATAATCACTTTAATTACTCAACAGGGTAAAACCACTCGGGATTGTTGTGAATATCGCTTATGATTTCCAAATTCTCTCGAAAATAAGTAAATTAGCGTTGCTTTTGAACAATCCTTGTTTTCAACTACTTGTGAATTTAACGTTGGCGAATATTTATTTTTAGGTTCAGAAAGGATTGTTGAGAATTCAACATGGGAGAGCTACCACAAGCAAAGTTTCTCAAATTGGGAACCCGTCTCGGAGTACAACCCGTTCATCACCGTGATCCACACAAATCTTCAATTGGTTGGCACGTGCGTCTGAATTTTTGGAGATATACTGGTAATTGTATTATGCCGATGTTTGGCTGATCAATTGAGGGATTTGCATGTTCGCATCAGGAATTGCATCAGACGAATTGAATGTCCACCTGGGGTGAGAAAAGAGAGTAAATAGCACGTACTCGCAGAATGGGACGAGGTTCGGGAGGAATACATCCAAATTTCGGATTTGAATTCGGAAATGACCAAGTTCGTCTCCCCAGTAATTCTCAGTTGCTTCGGGATAAATATTTGTCTCATCATCACAAGTGTAATTAAGAAGGAACCATTCAAAAAGAAAGTCACGAGCGAATTTTTCCAATGTATTAATACAATTTACTTCCTTTGCTTCAACTCTTCTCTTGGCTTGCTCCGAACACCTCGCACTCCGTAGAGCAAACTTTTTACAACGACCTTACTTTTGTGTACCTATCGGTCCGACTTTCTTCAGTGACCTACGTTGCCGCTGATATTTGTCACGCCAACTCTGCCATTCAGAGTACCCTCCACAAATGTCCGAATTCTATGTGTACTATATCGATGGAGAGATTGGTGAATCGAGAAGGCACTAAGGCACTTACTGCCAACCCTTGTGGAATTGATTTATTTGGAACGATATTGATCACCATGAAATTCTTCATCTCCATTCTTAGTTTCATCTTCACAACTGAAATTGTTTAACTGCAAACCATAAGTTCATCGGGAGCGGCTACAAGTGTGTCAGACGGGAATTCCTTACTTCTTGAATAAATGTAAATTTATGTAAATTTCAACTTTTTTAATTCACAACCAGACCAGACACCTTACTAATTAAAAATATCATTTTTCAAAATAATGAAACTTGATTTTCTGCTTTCTTTTGCATATTAAGACATAGTTTCTTTCACAAATTTTATCCCATAAGAAATACATTCATCTCAGGGGCGACTTGCGATTTTTTTTAAATTACTGAATTGTGGGAGTGACTCTCCCCCTCGGCTATTTCGAATTTCAGGAAAGTACAATATGATTAGTGTAGATAATTAAATTATTTATGGGAAGCGGAATAAATCATCACGGAAACCTTCGAAATATTGTTTTCCAGCGGTGTGGAATAACGTTATACATGGAAATCGACAACTTGGAATTTTCATTTGTTGAGTTGTTGCTGTCAGCAATAAAGTTTTACAAATGCTCGCTTCGAAAATACATGCAAAGTGCTACAACGGCTTCAAAATCCCCTCTGAACTGCAATTCGAAGTGCCAGTAGAAACTTAGCACTGGTACAACGTACAAGTGATCAAAACGATTATTTTGCAGTAGTAAAATATTACAAGTTTCACGAAATTGTGACTTCTCGGAATTCTCATGCCGGGACAACATGTGTAGCAATTTTCATCATCAGAATAAGGTCATTGTTAATAAGTTATTGTTAATTTTTAATAAATTTGTGCACATCTATTGTTTCGGCGTATACAATCCTTAATTTTCAATTGTGTAAAAGAAAGAAAGTTATAACGTAGTGTATAGTGTATAGTAGTGAAAACGTCCTTTTCTAATTTTCTTAAATTTAAGTGTTTCATATGAACAGCACCGTATACGCCCAAACTTGTTTGCTCGAATTTCTACGGAAATATGCTTTTCGTCTTCATTATCTTTCTCCGACTTGTTTCTACGAATGGGGACACAAAATGTTCTGGCGGTAAACAACCCCCTCATGATTCCTGCACACCTGATTTTGTAAGTACATCTTGTGTGTTTTTTTCAAAAATTGCCAATAACAATTGTACCAGATACTTAACTCTTAATAAATGAGGACCCACTTGAAAGAGACATTTTTATTGTGAAGGATTGGGGCTCAGACTACTGCACATTGGATCCAAAATTGCAGCTAGTTTATATTGTGCAGTGCTCAAGCAAGCACATAATTGGCAAGTTCAAAGAAGTCTCGGAAATAACCAAAGACCTTCAGAAACGGTATCCGGGGTCCACGTTCGCTGTGACAAAATTTTCAGACTATCCGTATCCTAATGCCCACAACAATTCGTAAGTAACTCATCGCAATTTTATAAATCAACATAGTTTTTTTAGATTGCAGCTTGCATCATATCGAAAATCAACAAATTATTCACCACTGGATCTGTCAATATGATTTGCATACTCTCTGAGGAAATACAGTAACCCAAATATTGTTGCCCGGACAAACCCGGAACATTTTCTTTTACGAGTTTTCGAGTGTTGTGAATTCATCAATAATTTATTTACATAATTCACTATCGTGGCAAGTGCGAAACTGTATTTTAAACAGCCGTGCTGAAGCTTAACGTCTTGCGAAACACATCGATCTATTTTTAATCGAACCGTGCTCTTGTTAAGAACTAATATTTCGTGTGTTTTATGAAATTTTAGAGAAGGTTGCTACCTCCGTCACCAACATTTTACCGAAGATCCTGACACAATTAAGATGGCATCGAAAACGATAGAAATTTTGATAAGTGGCAACATCGAGTCAAGTGGAAGCGCTTTACTGTACTCAGCAGTGGACCAAGTGATTGGCTGGAGAAACGACCAAGAAAGCCAACGGGTGGTCGTTCTGATAACCGACGATTATTCCCAAGTAGGGGAGCGACCCCGAAACAGACCAAGCACAAAACCGCCACGAGTCAACTCTAAGGGCGATGGCACTGACACATGCTCCAAAAATTTAAGCCCAAAATTTGATTTTGTCGGAGAGAAACTAAGAAATCTAAACGTGTCTGTTTTTGGAATTCTAACCCATAAGTTCCGACATGACTTGTCAACGTATTGGAAAAGAATAGCAGATCATGACATGCGGATTCCTTATGCAAGCGTAAACATGGATAAGAACAACAATGCTAATATTCTTAAAGCCTTGATAGCATTCATCGATAGCCTCGACAGAGGGTTTGTGAGTTGTATGGATCCGCCAGCGTACAATACTTTGGGATATTAAAGATAATACTTTAATTTTAATTTTTAATATACTATAACATCTTGAATGTTATAATATTTACAAGTATAACAATTGAAGGGTTTCTTTAAAAAATCCAGTGCTTTTTTTGTTTTTCAAGTTATCTGTCCGTAATAATAACATTTTGAGCATGGATTGAATTTTACTGAAAAAATCCCCACGAGTTTCGATTATTTGCTTTCTTTGCGATTTAAAGTCTGCTCCCGGAAGCGAACTGAGAAAATGAAAACTGGTCTGATATAACTGCCATTAACTTTAGAAAATTACATAAGACATACTTTATTTCTATGTTGCAATACGTTTTTACAAAGTATCCAATTTCACCAACATCAGCGTGTTGCGTCAGTTGCGTGCATAGATATATCTAATTTCGTAATCAGAGGCAACAATTTTTCATCAGCACGAGTAAATAGTTCAGGAAATTCTATACTACTGCTTCTTTAGTTGGCGGAATCAGATACTTTAAGAAGCATCAGCATACTGAATATTATCAGGGTTCGGTAATCCCAACTTTTCATTAATCTGATTAAGTAGCTTGTGATTAAGTCTCCAAAATAAAGTTAATCCGATTAAG
>JAQFZW010004581.1:0-10016 GCA_034687055.1 Heteromurus nitidus
CGTCCGAAATGAATCGGCAGGAATTCGACACTACTTTTGATTTTATTCACGTACATTTTTACGAAAATTTTACGAAAGAAATTAAGTAAGGATCTAATTAATTTTTAATTGTTTAATTAGAAGGAAAACTCATCTAATTAATTTTAATTACTTTTCAATTAGCAATAAGCTAATTAAATTTAATTAGTTGATTCAATTAGCCATGAATTGCTAATTAATTGAAAATTTAATTACTTTGCAAATTAATTAGTACATCTCTGATAGAATTATATTCGGGCACTTATTGTCGAGACAGTAATGGGTTACAGGTGCGGATTTAAAAAAAAATAAGGGGGGGCTGACAGGGCAGTTAACATAAAAGGGGCATTGTGAAATTTTCTATGGCTCCATTAAATTTCATTTATTTTTTCTCTGCGCGGGGGGCATTGAGCGCCCTAGCCCCCTCTAAATCCGCGCCTGATGAACTGGGTTGAGACTAATAAAAATCCAGTGGAATTGGAGTTTGAGTTATTGACATATTTTTACGTCGAGAATGTTTCAAATATTTTATCTAAACTCTAATTATCAGCAAAGTAGTTTCTGTTTGGTGTTGCTCAAACATATATTTCACCAATATTGGTTTTTCATGTTGAAACTCCATCTAATAAATAATAAATGAACAAAACATGATTGAAAGGAGTTATTTACTTTTAAAAATTATCATCACGAAATACATTTCAAATGTTTCGAAGTTGATCGATATTGATAATTTAACTGGAGAATTCTGTGTCTTCAATCCGGTTTAGGAACTATTCCGCTCAACTCCGACTTGGCCAAAAAAGTGTCATTTTTTTGCAATTTCACTCATCCTAGAATTATAGTTTAAACCGCAGTTTTGCGTTTAAAGTTTCAAAACAAAATTACAAATTATACAACCCTTTTGCACTTGTGAACAGTTTGAACTTACTAAATTTTAAAAATAGCTACACAAACTATTAAATTCACGGTATTTAGTACACACTATTTCACACAAAATGTTGTACGTGTAAATCATATACACTTTTCTCGTTCCGTCGTTTCTATTTCTCTGATCAGTCAATTGAACAAGATTGACGATTGTGGGTAGTGAGTATATAGGTGTTCAATGACGGATGAGTGAAATGAATGCATTTCTCCATTTGCCAAATTAGAAATAGAGTTATTATGCGGAACGATGAGACGAAATGATATGAAACGTATCCAACATTAAAATTCCAAAATGACGGCTATATTTCTCACTAACTATATTCAAGTTAGCCTTGAATATACATAGTTACGTGCACAAGTATTTTTATTTGATATTGCTATTTGGATGTAGTATTATTACAGACATCGAAATTGTTAATATTGCTGAAAGCATAGCGTATATATGTATCAAGTGACAGAGCCGTCCAGCAAAACACTATGCCATGTCATATTTTTCCTTTGCTCGGCGCAAGATGGAGTTAAGCTACGCCAACTCTCGTATATCCTTCGTTCATGCATAGTTATGTTCATTCATCACAAAATACATTTATTTAAATGAAAAAGATAATTCTTCTTAATGTTGACTTGTAGCCTTTCAATTATACTTTAAGATTTAAATTTAGAGTGCTATAAAACATTTGTACTTGATTTGAATACCGTAGATTGCTTCGAAAACTCATCAAATTATTATTATACATGTAATAACATTAATATTTAAAATATATTCCATAAGGTGTCTTCATGATTTTAACTTGGACTCCTTGCGTTTATTTTTAGTTGCTTTCCCGTGGCCTAACTTATTTCGCTCCGATCGAGTGTAAAAATGCAAACGCATGGTAATGTAGTAAGGAACAATTGATGTGACAAGTGTCTCTCTATGTCCTGTAACACTGCAACCGAATGTAATAGAATTTAGCTCAATGTTTCTAACACAATTAACTAAAATGTTTCCGCATGTCAGACTGGAACTAAGCGTCTTACAAAAACCAGCTTCGACAGAAAAAATAAACTTTAAAAAATCGTCTGAAGGATAAATAAGCCCTCCATAGTTTACAATGTTTGTTAAAACAGCAGCGTACGATGGATTCTGAGAACTTCCGATGAGAGTTGAGATACAAGTTTCACACGGAATAAACCTTTTTGCCTTAAAACACAAAAATCCACACAGATAATAAATAACATTGTCATTAAGAACAGCATTTTCATCTCGATTTTGATAGATCTCTTTTTGAGGATTATTTTCACTTTCGAGCATCTTTTCAACAATTAATTCTTCCAGCTCTAGCTTCGCCTTCTCTTTTAAAGCACGATGGGACTTTGCTGACTCTCGTAAATGGGTTGTGAAAGAAATTAGCACATTATCATCGTCACACTTGACATTTCCACGGACTATGCGCTTGACGGGTGTGTACAAACTCAGTAACCGGAACAGTTGAATGAAGTTAGAAACTGTAGGATGTTCTTCTCTTCCACCTGCTGCCCTCAATATGCCAAAAAACCTCTAAAACATGAAGCAGAAATTTGTTATAAACCATAAATTGTATTTCAATATTTGCATCTAAATATGATATTATACCTCCAAGCAATCTTGATTAATTTTTCCAGTCAGCACGTATGCATATCCAAGGTCCTGAATGAGATAATCAATGATGTCTATTGTTGACGCAATTGTTACTTGAAGACCAAGTAAAGTCTCATTACTAGCGAAACCTTCATTGGCCAACTTCCTTCTATTTGTGATGGCATATTGCTTCAATCTTAATTGAAACAATTTGAGAATCTGAAATCAGAAAACAATTACATTATTTTACAGATTTTAGGAAGTTACATATACAGCGCATATAAATATAATCGTACTAAATGGATATTAATTACATTGTACGATGGTGAATTAATTCTTATCCCGTCTTTCGGGAATCGGGCATTCAATGCATCAAACAAGTCGTTCATATCTTTTGTGAATTTCTCGGTATCTGCTGAATCTTGAAAATCCTCATAGCCCATTTTTCTGTAAAATTCAAGACCTGTTGCCACGCTTCGACTGAATAACTATAAAATGTATAATAAACAAGACAAGACAGGCTTATTATAGTTTATAACAACTGTATGAACATGTGTGTGTGACATGAAACATTGGAACCTGACAATACAATACATTTATAATACAACATACTTGAGTGGCTAGCGAGACCACCATTTTCTCGAAGTTGTTCGGAGTAATATGCGAGGCCGTAAGTTTTGGACATTTCCGGAGTCCGTAGCTCAAACTGGAATCTTTTGCAACAAGTTTTTCGTAATACTTGAAATCAATCGTTATATCAAAGTACTACAAAATAAGTAAAATAATAATAATAGATAACAATAATAGATAAAATAAAAATTTCTCTGCAAATTGTGCATACGAATTAATAGTTGAAACTTACGTCAACGACTCCATACTTTCTGATATGATTCCGCACGCACTTAAAAAGGTGGGGTACGTCACTTGAGAAATAAAGGTACCTGGAGTCATCGCACGGATGAACAATCTAAGTTACAAAAAGTACACTTCATTTCTAAATGATTAGAGTTTTAAGAATAGTTGTACTTAAAATGGTACCTTATGTACGATATCAGAACCCATCATGCCAATTCCCATCATTTTCCAGAATGACCTATTGGGCTTAGACCCATCACAAACCAATGTTAGAACGTCTGCGCCAACGGTATCCAGTCTAATAATGGCTTCGATAATAACCTTTTGCAACGCTGTGCCATTTGCTGCATCTTTAGTTGCAAACGCTGCAATTGGCTGAACCTGTTTGACAAAGGGAAAATGGGTTTTAGTAAATGGTAAATATCGTAATATTGAAAAAATAGTACCCAAAATTGCTTTACCCAGTTATCATTCATGGGTCGATACATAATCACAAGGGCGTGGTCCGCAAATCTATCTGGCTGTTTCCCTTTCAAAATATCGCTAGTATATTCACCGTAATCTATGAAACCCTCAAATCTTTGGGTACTGGAATTAAATTCCAATGTCTCCCGAAGTTTGATTTCGTCAAACATTAAAACTCCTTGCCGGTCTCGTTTCGGCTTGTCTTTAAAAGTACGAGCAATGGCGTCTAAAGCTATTGCATTGAAACCGAACTCACACTTCTGGGCACTGATCAATTTAGATGATGTGCCGGGATGTGGCAGTGGTAAAATTCTTGCCTCTCTGAGATGTCGATAAGCTGCAGGAGATTTGATTCTTAAAAGCAGGCATTCCAGTAGCCAGTCAGTGGAATACCTGAGGTAAATAAAAGGATTGAAATAATTATGAAACACCTTCGCATATTTATGAAATATTATGAAATTAATATTAATATTGTAATTTTGTATACCGGGTTCCGCTTACCTCATTCCTTTAGAAGATTTCACCTTGGCAATTTGAAGGGAATGCAAAACATTTTCCCTCATCGTTGATGGAAGTTCCAATTTTTTAAGTTGGTCTCGTACAGAATCAGTGTTTGCATTACGTAACTTGAACTTAAGCTGTGAAATCTGATTTTTTTGCTGACTTTAAATGCTGTTTGAGAGAGCGTGTTCGTTTACGGAAATAGCGATACCGATTGCAAACGATTTTTCTGACAATGGTTTCAAAATTGGTCCATGACGTTGTTTATGTTTGTAGAATTTTTGCGATAAGCCGTGGTGAAGTGATTTACAATGCACGCAAACTAGTTCCTTGCCTAGTTTCGAGCAAAATGTCGAATACCATCGGCCATCTGATAGAATGCCTTTGGAATGTGAAGTAATGGTCTCAAACCCGGATAAACCTTCACACTTGTGTAGCCCATCGATGTCCGTCAGAATATTTCCCAGGTCATCAAAGGTTGCATACTTGTTAGAATGAAGGATGTTGTGTCTCACGTCCAAGCTTCCGAAGTAAATTTTCAAAGACTTTATGCCGTCATTGTTGGTGATCTACAAATCCAAAGTTAATATTAGCACAGAAATATTTTGTCTTTGATCATAACTTCATAATAATATAGTCTATATACAGTTAATGATTTCTGAAGCGTTGGAATTCCTTTAGAGTACGCGATTTTTACAAGACTTGTGTGCCTTTCGTCCGAAGTAATTATTTGCCATTTACAGTTACGAAAGTCATTCTTTTCCCACCAAGATTTCAGAGTTGTCGGGGCTTCCTCCTCCGTTAATTTGATTTCCCTAAGGCCAGGATCTTCACCTCGACCTTCATGATTGGTAGGATTTATTTGCATTTGGGATGAGTCTGAATTCTCCGCAGGTCGAAATTTCTTGCGAGGAACGGGCGTTTCCTGTCGGATTAACTCTCTTCGTGGTTTGGATACTTTCTGTTCGAAGTATTTCGGGAGTCCAGGGAAAAGCGTAGGAACAGCATCGATTGTCAGCTTCCATTTATCACGTGGAAGCAGTACAATTTCATTGTTAATGAAATGCTTGTCAACTTTGATGATCTTCGATTCGTCGAAATGCAGATGACATACACAATGGTTTCGGTTTTCAGGCTTGAATTCCGTGTCTTTCCTTATCTTTTTCATGGAATTAATCCAAGCGGTCGCAACTTGTTTTGATGGGCGAAATAGATGGGACCCCTTTACGTTATGATACCCACTTTTGCAACCCGGAACAAAACAAACTCCCATTCCTAGAAAAATCAAATAACTGCTCATGAGGATAATGTCACTTATGGAATAACTGTTAGTTCAAACACACCAGAATAATATTTCGAATTACACAACGTAATTATTGGGAAACTGTTCAATGAAAACGTGGGGCAACTTACCGGCTGATCGTGATAAATGTAGTCAATTTCAGTCAATTTTAAATCCTGGTGCTCAATAACTGATTGTGTGCTGTGCTTCGGTTGTCAATCTTCCTAATTGGTTATTAATTTGAGCCAGTCTCAGTATTTTAATTCAATATAAAAATTAACTTTAATCCAGTTTTATAAATAATACTACGTCTCGTAATATTGCTCGCACTCAGCTGCGGCTGTATTCGCGAGAGACACAACCCACTGCCGCCACACGTCCAACCTGGAAAACTACTCTTTCGGCTCACATTCTGGGGCATACCTTTCATGTATTTTTATTGCAGATGCATAACTATAGAAAGGATTGAAGAGCTATGCTGAAAGCATGTTAAAATCGCTTATCTAAATAGATAGAATTTGTATTACGCAAGCGCCTTTTGCGATTTCGCCTTAACTTACGCCTTGAAGGGAACATTTTCCTCCGATTCCATCGTTTATTCTTCCAAGCAGTTCCTCTAACAAAAAGTATCCTAATCAACGAAAAAGTTTTAAAATTCAAAAGCACTTCAAACACGAAGACAACAACACAGCAAACTAAAAGCACAGCAGTAATTAAAAACACAGAGACCACGTTGTCTTCAATTGACACTCGTTTAACTGGCACAAAATGCCTAATTTTATGAATTGTCTCATTCCTCTGAAACCTCCACGTCTGCCAATGTAGCCATGCTGCCTCTATTCCAGAGTGGGAGAGGGAGTGTACCCGTTTCGAGATTAATTCTTTGAGGTACGGGATGTTGATAAATGTCCACCCAGTGTGCAACTGTCCCAACTCTTCAGTACTCACTGAAACCTTTTTACGAGTGTAATCATCAGAATCATATGTTTTGCGCCAACTCTGGTACAATCTCTCACGAAGCCGAGAGACAAGACTGTGGACTGCCTCAAAAGTGTGAATGACCGCCTCACGTTTGCATTCCACAAGATCATCTAAAAATTCCATTGGCTCAGTCATACGAAACTTACGTACCTTGTTAATAACTTTTGCAATTTGATTCTGCGCCATGGTGAATAAGTTCAACAATTTTTTCGACATTGTATCATTTGACGTGCTTTTCACATTTGGGAATATCGTTTGCAGTACAGATTTTGGAGAGTACAAGTCCAAAAGTCTTTCATTAAGTATTTCAATTTTTTTGGCTAAAAATGTTGATTCAGAGAATACAGAATTAATTGTATCAAAAGTTCCCACAACTTGTGAGGAACCCACAGCTTTCAGAAGGACAACTAATTCCCCATCTAAACCTAAACTGATGGTTGTATGAATTGTAAAGTTTTGAACAATAATTTCATCGAAATGTTCCACATTTTTATACGGTCTTGGGGCGATAATGCGATTAATATTTTCCCCTTTGTAGCAATTCGTTAAAACTACGCCAACAAATAACCATGGGCCGGTTATCAACTTCCATTTGTAACTTAAGCTATTTCCTTGCTCCACGAGTAATCTGAATGGAAATATTACGTAGGAGAAAATTGGTTTAGTAAAACTAAAACGTTTCTCTGTTCCAAAAGCAATCCAAATCACAAACGCGACTGTTGCTAGGGAAACTGACAGCAGCCAGAACCACACCTTCTCATCGAATGCGGAAACAAATCCATCAAATGAGAGCCCCACCCTGTCAGAATTATCGCTTGTACATGCAACGAAGTAAAGGCCCTTCTCCTCGAAGCCGTATTCTGTTGTTGGAGTTGATTTTTTCGTTATGAGAACAAAAGACAAATAGCGTTCTAGGTTTAAGAGCTTACTAACTGGATGTACTGTGAAATTCTTGAAAATAATTCGGAGCAGCACCGGGCTCAAACTGGATTCTGGATTCCAGCTCGTAAAATATTCCACGATTTCATGTCTTATCCCAAATTTGGGAGCCTTCTTGGGAATTGGATTGAAAGTGTCGTAGTATCTCAAATATCTTGCCTCACCAACGTCTGCCGTCATTAGGTCTTCCGAGGTTGGAGACGTCAAATTCACTTGAATCATTTGAAACGACGACTTTAAATAATCTAAAAATGTATTAAGTGATTCGATGGACAAAATTAAATTAACGAAACGAAATATAATTTCACTCCGATCTGCATCCAGCCCTTCTTCAAACACATAATTGAGTTTTTTGCGGACGATGTAGGTTGAATGAAGAGAATGTGAAATCTGCCCATCTCCGTTACGCGAGGAATGAATACGGATGAGAAATTTTGTAGACCCAAAGCTAACGATCTGTTTTGTCAAGTAGGCACCATCAATTTCGGAAAACGAATTGTAGTCCTCCCAACCCCTTTTCTCGTTATACCCTTGAATTGTTATGAAGTAATTGTTGGGCCTTCCCATGTATTCCATTTCCTCGGGGTTGTTGTAGTACAGTTTCCACACGTCATCAGGAAATATTTCTGTGTCCACGTTCGCGTTAATCCTCTCGTGCGGGTACCATTCAAAGCAGCCTTGTGGGACAATGTAAACCAAAGCCTGGCAATTCTGGGTATGGGGAACCGCCTTTGACATAAATTTGCCGGAAGAGTTCTTCAGAGTGACTGATTGGTAATAAGGATTTCCGTCGATGTGCTCGAAAGTGCATCTTATGTGCGGAAAGTGATTAGTATCCTCGTAGTGGAAACGCGAGAGCACGACTGGAAATTTCAAAGGATTCAACGGATACGCGTCTCCGGAAACAATTTCCATTTTGTTCTCAACCTGAATGAAAGAACCGAATTAGGTTTTCATACTAAAAAGTTACATTGAAAAAGTTTTAACGTTTTGTTACCTTCGTCATGTTTTCAATTTCGGCGACCATTAAGTGCACCAAACACTTATCAAACCATTTAAGTTGTTCACCGATATCCAGGTTAAGTGGGAGGGGCGTCGGGTATACAGGAAACATGTCCTGTTTTGTCAAAAGCAAAAATAAAAGAACCTCGGCGTAAATCTTGTGATTTCTGGCCATCTTTAACATTCCTGAATGCATCATCGGATTTAGACAACGATGAATGTGTGTTTGCGTTTCAAAGAACGCCGAAGTCGAAACGAAGACTGGCTGGAGAATTGTGTCTTCGATTAGAATTTTAATGTGAAAATGTCTAGCTTTATTTAACTGCCATTCTTACCCTTTGAAATCAAAATTGGATATGGAAAGGAAGAGTTTTTTTGCTCGCTTGACTACAAATGACAAGCCAAAACCAAACCCAGATAGGCAGAGAATATCTATGTATTAAGGTACATTTTAAATGTGATTGAATGTCTAACAGAGCCTGGGAAATATTGATCATCATATATTATTTTAGAATTTTCGATCGATATGTTTAAATTCCACAATTTATGTCCATAAGGTTTTTCTCGCCGAATCTGCTAGAGCTAAATGCACTATTAAAAACTATATCACTCCACATCTAAAAGAACGAGGTAGATGACCTCACACAATTCTACTCGAAACTACTTGGAATTCCGACCTGCTGATGGCTTCATGAAGTTCGTACAAAAGTGAGGACAAGCTAGAGACTGCATGAGCTATACGTGCATCAGTTTAATTTTGTTTTACATGCCTTACATGTACATAGTGTGTAGTGGAGACAAACAAGACCGTATTTCAGGTAAGACCCGAGCGAAGTATTATGGAAGAAGTAATAAATAATTAATTTAATTATTTTCAACCATTTTATCAAGTACTAGAGGGGTTACCCGGCGTTGCCCGGGAATACTTGGTATACCGAAATGCCGACGTCGGTATTCGGCATGTCGGCATGGGCATTTGTTAGACCGCCGACTACTTTTCCCAATCCGGCAAAGGAAAAGACCCGACTACCTATTACTCCACACACACTAATTCTTAGAATACTTGGTATACCGAAATACCGACGTTGGGAATCAGTAGGTAGGAAGGGAAATCTTTTAGACCGCCGACTACTTTTCCCAATCCGGCAATGGAAAAGACAGTACCTATTCCTCCACACACACACACATACGAATCCTTGGTATACCGAAATGCCGACGTTGGTATTCGGCATGTTGGCATGGGTATTTGTTAGACCGCCGACACACTAAGAATTATAGGAGTTATAGGTAGTCGGGTCTTTTTCTTTGCCGGATTGGGAAAAGTAGTCGGCGGTCTAACAAATGCCCATGCCGACATGCCGAATACCGAATTCGGCATGTGGGCTTGGGTATTTGTTAGACCGCCGATACCCATACCCACATGCCGAATTCGGTATTCGGCATGTG
>JAQFZW010004582.1:0-10015 GCA_034687055.1 Heteromurus nitidus
TCAGACTTTCTTTCGTCCTTGTTGGTCGTCTATTTTTCTTCCTTTTCAGTTGGAATAAAGCAGAGGAAGCGTTAGATTGAGATTTAATGGCGTCCATTAATGTCACCCCTCCCCTTACTTCTTTCGTTTTCTCGAGCATATCACCATACATTCGGCTACTTTGTGTGTAAATTAGGTATGTTTCCGCAATCCGTGGCCATTCACTGCCATCCTGGCAGTTTTGCATGGAAGTGATTCTATTTCGCCTCGCGATTTCCATTATATATTTCCACGTGTCACTATTGCGAACATTTACACCAGGGCCGAAGTCGTAGTGGCGCAGTTCTCTATAAATTGCTCTTAAGATACTAGTCAATCTATAACGGTCGCTCTGAATCATTATTTATTAGAAATGAAATCACGCTCCGAGTAAACTGGACACGAAGTATTCAACCAAAAATCTTCCGATAAATCTACAAAATTCTTTCTCGGAAAAACGTGGAGAGCAATGTCGTTAAAAACGTCGGGATGATCACTGAAGGAAGGGGAAATTGGAATTTCTTTACAAATTGAGTTCCCGTCTCGCAAGAAAAGTAGATTTTCATCCACATAACGTGGAGGTATCGATGAAAGTGTCTCTGTCAAACTATTGCACACTATAAAAGAATTTGTCAAACTTTCTGGATTCCAATTCGCATACAGGAAATTATTGACTAGTTGGTGTGGACAGTGGGGCATGTATACCAAGGTGGGCTCCTCTATATGACGTTTTCCTTCCTCATTTACTTCAGACACTTCCAGCCCAAAATCGTTTCTTAGAATTGATTTTTCTTGTGGTATAAAAACCTAAAAAAGAGGATTAATTCAGTTAACATTTTGAAATTCATTCCCAATCGCATACGGCAATCAATAGGTAAACAAAAGTTTGGGAATAAATTAGAATAAATTACCGGATCAAATACTTCCACATGCGAATTGTAAATCTCCTTTACGAGCACCAAGAGGGCAAGCTGATATCTTGCAATTCTCGACAACAAATGTGACGAAAAGGGTCCCAAACCATAGCACAATACATTCAAATTTCCATTAGGCGAACTGGAACCAGTCACTTCTTTAAGTCCTTGCTCCAAACTTTCCAGAAACTTGTTGAAGTAATCGCTCCCACGGATGTGGTCAATACATTTGTTAATTTTCCTATACAACACAACATAAATATTTAGAACACATTAACTCTATATCCAATTCAGTCGAAATGGACATTTCATTTCAGCCGACAACGTCAACCAGCTTTTACACCTTCAGGCTTTTCATTTAGCTTTAAATTAAAATATACTAACTTTAAAATATCCCCATTACTTTCCGTTCCTGTCCTCTCTACAATAGTATCTGATCCGTTGGTACTAAGGTCGTGATGAAGTAATGAAGCAAATTTCCCCTCCCCGGGTCCCCTCTGATTAGTATTACTCTTCCTCCCTTTCCTCCTCGACGTGACAACAATGAAGTCCCCCTCTTTGTCTCTATCCTTGCTTATCTCTCTTACGGAATCTTCCTGTGTAGTCCTCCCTTCAGAAGTCTTGTCATTCCCATGATTCATTTAGAGATAATCCTCTGGACATATCTGCAAAACACAAGAATTTAAAAAAAATACATTCAGCAGTCTTATCAAAGCAATAGATTTGAAGTTTGATAATTTTGTAAAATGTTATCTTCGTTTTTTTTACTTTACACAGTTAACTAAATGCCTTTATAATTATGACTAAATAAATTATGTACAAAACTGTGATTGGGGTTTCAGCACGTGCACCTCATCCTTAGTTTTAAATGCACTAAAATATCTTTTGTAAATATTATTTGTTGTTTTGATATTCATGTGCTCTGCATCTGCTCGCTCAAACGCTCCTCGTTCCCACTCTCAACGGGGATAAGGTGGACTGCTGGTGCACATGTCTGCCACCACAGAAATCGTGTGAAAATCCTTTGTTTCTTGATGACATGAGCATCGCTTTTTTGTAACACCAACAGCTCGCATCTCACAAATAACCATATCTTCATAATCAGTATGATATCCCGTTATGCTCTCTGACAAAGCACTTATCACCCAATTAGATTATAACAACTGGCCAACAAAAGATGGATACAAAAGACCTAGCTTCTCTTATCAGGCATAAATGAATTATCAAATCAACCAGTTCAAGTTGATGCTTCCTCTTCTGCAAATTTGAGAATTGTAAAAGAGATGTCGTCGCGGCGAGCATAATAGAAAGTTACAGTTCACACATTCAATTCACACAAATATTTTATTTATTTCGTTGTTCTTAATAAGCAAAATCCGCATAATCCGCACCTACAAAATTGAGTAATGAGAACTTCGAAAAGATCGAGGTGGTATAGTGTCATCCTTACAATCCCAACCCTGTTTTCATTTTTTATCTCTGCTTTATTAATATTTTGTAATTGGGTCTCGTGAGGTCTACTGGCATACATCATCCATTCCCCACAATAATCACTTTCAAGCGAATTGCCAGTGAGCACGACAATAAAATGAGATTAGTTCATTACACGATTTCAATGTTTATGTGATTGTCGGTCAGTGATTTAGAAATTGTTTTTATTGCACGCGCAAAATAACAAAGAACGAACACGTTTGTTTTGTGTATTTTCCAATTTCAATTCATGAAAATGTTGTTTAAGTATTTGTAGTTTACATAGGCATATAAGCTCATGGTCATGCATTTTTTCATTTTGTTCCAAGGAACACGTTATATATGGGCGAAGGGTGGATTTTAACTTTTAAATGCCAACTTGTAACAATTATAATCGTGAAATCGTTGGCAGCAGGTAAAAATGCAATCAGCGACCTACGCAGTCTATTTTTTTCGCTCAGGGCTTCAGCTTCTCTCTCATCGTCCTTCACTCGATCACTTTCCACCTACGCAACTATGCTATTCCACTGATCGCCTGCACATGGTCATCATATCAAGACGAGCAATATTTTGACTGCACTCCCTCATCCACAATCCACCTCCACCCTCTGGACAGCATTTATTAGAATGTTCACTGAGCACTTTAAAAATTACGATATTCTCTCAGGCAATATTTGATGCACACAGCTAAACAATGTGAACAAAACGAAAGCACTTTCGTTTCATTCATCTCGTTGTGCGATCCATTTAAAAGATATTGTTGAGTTTGAGTGGTAAATCAATCAAACACCCTAAACTGCCAGATGGCTGAATGACGATGACGAGATATGGACCAAATTCAGGTTGTTTGAGGAAGACTCACAATTTTCAGCCATTTACATTACGACATTACGACAATGACTGGATAATTGTAATTGTAAATGTCATTTCTAATTACCATTTTGATGAATTTTGGGCGTCACGTCGTATTCGTGAGAGCAAGTCCACCGGCACACCTGTCTCACCCTCAACATAACCAAAGCATTGGTTTTTAAAGCAAATGGCAAATTGTAACGCAACAAGTTACAAGTTTTTTTTTGACAGAACGACCACTTCATCTAGGCGGTATATGGATTTTATTGGGATTTTTATATCGTTACGAATGGCGGATGGCATTGTTTCATTACTTTTTATTAAGCGACAGAGAGTTTTAAAATTTTATTACTGGGATATTTGCTATTGGCCACTTGCAATAACTCTTAAGCATGCAACTAACAATCAAAAATTGTTTATCTAAATCTCTCTGCCCAATAATCATAATCGTGCTTATGACACATTCGCGCATCAAAATCAAAGGGAAAATCCTCTCTCTCTCTCTCTCTCTCGCTCTCTCTTGTTTTGTTTTATGAATTCAACCTTTTTCCTTGAGAACTAAACTTGTGGAAAAAATGGTTACAAAAGCAAGCCCAAATATCCGTTTCGATAATATATATGTACTCTTTTGGCATTGACACACACGCGATTTACCATTTTTACCATGCCGCATTACATTAGCATTTAGCATCGCACATAAAGTTTGATAAATGACTAATATCTTTTATGACTATCTTTTGCTGTTGCGCTGCTCAACTGATCATTATCATTATCGAACCATCCCCAATCGTGCATTAGCATTTTGACAAAAAGCTCATCATCCTCTGCGAGAAGGGTTTGCAGAAGAAATTTTCATCTTCTCTGATTTGCAACGTTGTTCCCAAATAAAATTGTAGGCATTATACAAGATGGCTCGATTCACACACACCACACAACACAGCCTATAAGCTTTGACAAAGAAGCGCAACAGCATCATGTTCATGACGAATAATAATTACCGTAAGATTGTTTATTAATTTCGTTGTTAATTTTTGATCATGCTAAAAGCAAGTGTTTGAAGATGTGTGCAATGCACACTGCAAAACATCGTCTGGGAGGAGATGAGGCGATGAGATATGGTGAAAATCCGTGATTGATCATGAAAATGTACATGACTTTTTTATGACTTGAGTTTAAACTCCAAACTCCACACTTTCTGACAACGAGAAAAACGGTTTAAAAAGTCGTGTTCGCTTCCCTGAATATGAATGTGATTGAAGTCAAGTCAAGTTTAGCCCACTTTGAATAACTGCAATTCAATGCTCAAAATAGTCGTCCAAATCATGTATGCATTGTGAATTGTTATATGCACTTTTAATTATTCTTTCGTGTATTCTTCCATTTGCTATTCGAACTCTTCGAAGATCGCAGATCCATCCGCCCAAATTACTTCAAGAAGTAGTCAACTGAAATTTGCCTACGCTTTTACTAAAGATGCCATTAGAATTCCAATAAGAGGCATGTTCTCGGTATTCTCGAAGCAGAAACTGCATACAGATGGGCATTTCAAACGAGCGTTTCTCTTTCATCACAACTCACAAGGCGTAAACATAGTATTTCGGCACACGACATTCACATCTCGGGGATTGTGTATGTGTGCGTGCGTGGGACTGCATCAAGTCCTGAAAATAGCATCAAATGATGACTGAACAAGAAGAGTCTCTACTAAAATCCTGTGTTGTAAATGCGCTATTTCATTCTAAAAGAGGAAGAAAAGGAGGAAACTCACTGGCAGGGATAGTAAATGATCGTGTGCAACATGGGCGATGGGGATGTAACATGAAGTGAAGATATAGAGAGATGGCAAGATAATATACACACACACTCTAACAGAAGTATGTGTACAAGAGGAAAAGTGCATATATACAATATTGTTTGTAGTAAAAACTTTTTGATGTAGATATATTTTCCAAACTTCTTACCAAGATGAACATCGTTTTTTTTCCTTGGCTTTTACATACTTACATTTTTCCTTTGCGTTACATTTTACATCTACATCTACACACATCATTACTGCTAAAAATTCTGAAGTTGATACGGCTTCACAGAGAATATTCTTCTCTGCCTTTACAAGCTTTAAATGGGATTTATCACGGAACTTGGATCGGATGTAAAAAAAATGTTCATTCCTTCCACAATCCAATCCACACAAAAGTTTTTTTGGGTGTAAACCGTAAACACGATGACTTCCTTTCCAATTTACTACACAATATTTTCCCCTGTGTTTGCGCTAACTACATTTTCCTTGTTCCCTTCCTTCCTCGTCCTCATTCGTCTTGACCATATAACATATTAAATATAGTAGAGAGAATGGGGAATATATATGGGCATGTCGGAAAGTGCATTAGATAGGTTTTGGGTTTGTATTTTGTATCAATGAATTATGCATATCCAGAAAATCCCTGGGTATATGGAGGTGAGGTGATAGCTAGGGCAAATATATGCATTTCGCCATATAATTATGAGCGTACTTACATCCATTCATATGTGCATTATATCTATATCTCCACATATTATGTGGATGGTGGCAGTCAGTCACTGTCACCGGCGACGGGTGTGGAACTCATAAGGTTTATTTGGCAGCCTGCATAAAAGTACATAAAACAAAAAATATAGTTTCGAGAGTTTTGTTATACTTTCAGGTCTTTCCCCTTGGCGCACACTGTGCACGAGTGTGCAACATTTGGCTCTATTTGTATTTTTCAGACATCTAGATACGTTTCATGAATCATCCAAATTTTCTATGAACATGAAGTGGACGTGGATGCGATGAAGTCAGGAAATGGAGGAGTCAGGAAAGAATCATATCACGCGCAGACATAAATATAAACACAGATTCTCGCATAAAAACGCTGAACCTTGTTTGAACTTGAAAGTTGGCTGGAGGAATGGAAAGTTATAAACTGTCATGCAGAGAATTTCACACAATTTCTTAGATTCAGGGAGAAGTCTCTTTTATCAATAAAAATCTATAATGATCTACAAAAATATAATGAAATAAACACTTCTTTTCTCTTGTACCGTAACTACTGTTATTCTCAACGAAATCCATTCTGTTCATCGCCTCAAAACGCGAAAAAATTTGTGTTCGCATCGCTTCCTTCGTTTCATCTGAGTGAGTTACTGATCCTCAGCGTATTGATTAGATAATAGAGTTAATTCCGAATCCATTGCATGGTCACGTCCCATAATCCGCCAAGCCAAGACTTGGCTCAACCGGTTTTCTCTATTTTATTCTCTGATGTTGATGAATGTGGAAATAACTCCGATGAGTAATAAAAATCCATACACACACATTACTACACAAAAATTTTCTCTTTTCTGCCAGCAACAGAGAACTCGTATTCGCATTCACATCTGAAATTACCGTACTTATTCCCAATCCCAAGCAGAATTCTGGTGTGCAGTGAATGAACAACAACAGATTATCATATCAACATTTGATCATCACATCCCGACTCGGCATTCTTTTTTTCGTAACTTACACTGAAGCATTTAGGTACTTTTTCCAGTATCAAAAGATATTTTTCACGATGACTGCATCAGACAAATGTGGATTGGGTGAGCATGACAAAATGAACTGATCTAGATGGACATGCCTGAATCCTGAATGTAAAAAAGCCTGTCAATGTTCAAATGTCCATTCATCATGTTCAAAATTCCATTGCAATAAGCCCACATGGCCTTGAATTGTAGTATGTTTCTTCAATGTCGTTTTCGCAAAATCCCCGTCAAAAGTCGGGTGACTGGTGACTCGGTGCGGTGGACAAAAATAAAAAGTTAATCCATGCCATTGTAATGGAATATCATATACTACTATATTATCCTCTATATAATACGCTCATTTATACTTGAATTTTGTGTGCATTTTATCAACATCAGCATCCTTTTGCCTTCGACTGCAACACTAAACTGTGTGTGAAGTCTCTTCAAAAAGTTGAGAGCGAGTGTGTGAGCTACTTGCACACATCACATTTATTTCCGTCTTCCGTACTCCTCTCCAGAGTCGCAGTCTCAAGATATGATCATGTCATGTCCTTGCATTTCACTGCAACTGCAATAGGACAAAAAAGGGATCGGGGTTCTCCTCAGACCCGGAGAATGTGCATCACGTTTCATGATAATGTTCTCGGTATCCACGTACCACGTATTGAGATCGTACAAAGTCGTGAAACATTCATGACATATCTGAGGAAGGTACAAGGTACAGGGTAGAACTCAATGAGTTTTCTATTCACACGTTTATCCATCCTCCCCTTCACAAAAATGTACTATGCACCAATTTTTTCTTCTTCATCTCGGGTATTTTTTTCTACTTCGGCGGGGGCCAAAAAAAGCCGGCAGGAGCTAGCTATTATATCCTAACGTTCCTTTCTTTCCTTCCTTATTTTCCAGAGAGTATCTTTTCTAACAGCAAAATCGTCGTGTTGGCTTTGGTGTGCATAAAATTCTTTGCACACGGAATATCTTTTTATAATATGTATTTCATATAAGTACTCGCATTGTCGGTGAGCCTTCTTCATAGTTTTTACTGCATTGTGCCTCTGTGAGTTGATTCTCTGGCGAGAAAACCGCCAGACTTTCTTATACTTCTTGTCCTGTTTTTTGTCCTCATTATTCGTTATCGCTCAAATAATAAAAAGTTACCACGTCACTATACGACTATACCTCGCTCTAATTATGTGCACAGTTGCACACGTTATATCTATATGCTCTCCATCCAAGTGACCAACAACAGCCAAAAAAGTTGGACAACGGTTGGTCCCTCCTCACGTTTGGCAAAATGTTTCTTATGTGCACAATGCACAAACAAATAGCATGCACAACTACACACACTTAAGTACGTATCACAAATCCAGACTCAAGATATAAAAAGACCAAGACTCCAGAGAAGGTTTCATGTTCCAATCACACCCAAATCTAGCCCACTTCTGCATATATTATTCGCACATGACTAATAGTCTAATAGCAGCATATACTTCAGTCGCATAACATGAAAATAATGTTGTCAAAAGTTTTGTAGCTTTTGCACCCGGTCCGATTCTCCGTTTTTTCTGCTCCACACGCACTAAATTGAATATTTGCATGTGCTACATGTATTTTCGGCCTGCTCCTTCTTCCAATCATTAAAGTTTTATGGAGGAGCTGCTAATAAATTCGCATAATATTCTTGTTGATCGCTCTCAACGCGTCTGACATTTTGACATGACGAGTTGCACGATCTACACAACTGTGGAAAGCACAATTATCGGATGCCTGATTTAGTATAAAAAACATTGCAGCATTTTTAGAACATGAAACATGACACGACACAAACAAGTGGATCAAATGTACACAAAGTCGTTAGACTTTATGATTGAATTTTTAAGATTTGCGAACAAATCTCAGCAGTATAGATTGTTCCTGCTGTTGTATTTTAGTAGGGTAGTACCATACATAAAAACTCGAGGCGAGTTTATTTTTGTGCATATTTCATATTTTATTGCTACATCGATGTAGATAGATTGGATTGCATATTGCATTAGCGTTTCATCTGAAACATTCAATGATTCAATCGAATCCAAGTGTATATAGTCTCTACTACACTGTCGAAATATCGGACAAGGATAAGGAAAAGTACAGTAATATGTGCGTATATCGAACAAAAGCTCTCTCTTGCTAGAAAACCCTCCACTCCACAAGATTGAGAAAAGTGTAGATGCATATTGTATGTTGTGTGTAGCGGATAAAAAAAGCAAAGCAGGAAAATCGGACCGTTGAAGTAGAAGTTGTTCTCTTGAAGCGGCGGTGGACTTCTTTCTTCCTTTCTTCAAGACAGGACAAAGCATTTTTGCATCATAAGAATATCCCCGTAGAATGACGATGATACGTTAATGCACGTAGAGCGTATTATATCGAGCAGTGCGGTAAAAAATATATACCAAGCATAACCACACGAAGTTGTACTTGTACAGTACAGTTATAGTGTGAATCTATATCCCAGAGAAAACTCGAACAACGGACAAATGTCATCCTTAAAAAGGCTACTACTTCATATATCCTTTTCGAATCATCCTGATATCCACAATTCTCACCATCTCGCATATGCATAAAAATCCTCCGCTCGCATATTAGTATAGGTATAAATGTTGACTTTCCCATGTTTCACATCAACATCAACCATCATCCTCCATTGAATCAAAAGAAAACAGGAAAGATATAAGGAACGAAGCAACGAACGATCGATGGAGCTTGAAGGCTTTCTGTACGGTATACAAAATTACGATACACACATCCAGTTCGGATATACGTGTGGACGTATGTATCGTAATTCGTAACATGTACAAAAAAGCGATGGAAAATGTAATGAGCGAGACAAAGACATGTTCACTTCATTCATTCCTACTGTTTTCCTCAACGCAGCATCAAAACACAAAGAACACTTATCCCAACAGAACATTCAACCGGCTTTTTTTTACTCTTCTCGCTTGACAGACAGAAGAATCGGATGAAGCATAAATACATATATATTTTTCCTCTTCTGTACATTGTACATAACGATATTTTCACGAGCCCCCCGAGGAAACTAAGTACACCCGAGGAGGGATGAGGAGTACGTAAAAATTCTGAGAGTTGGCTGGTCGCGGTTCCCCTTCAAGTTAACTTGGGTGCGGCACATAGCCACAATGAAGTATAAAGTACATGTTACGCATATATACATTAGCGTACCCTTATATACTTAT
>JAQFZW010004583.1:0-10011 GCA_034687055.1 Heteromurus nitidus
AGTAGTTTGGAGGATTCCGAATAAATAACACTTGCTTTCACTCTAAAACCGTGCCTTACCGCTCTAATTCATTTCACCACCACTGATAAGTTAAACAGTGACAATGGTGGCAGGTGGTCTGAACGAATTACATGCTAATCCCCAGGATTGACTTCTCAACTTTTTCTTCTCGACACCGAAACCAGAACCAGGTCGTCACAAATTATTTAAAATTCACGTTTTACCATTTCATGTTCATACTTGTGATCATTATTCCTACGCCGAGTCCGCTTCTCCTTTCCATCTTTCTCCGTCTCTAAGGGCATCTTCGCTCCCAGCTTTCATGCTGATGCTTTTTCAGTTACGATTAGCTCTTGCTAATTCTAATCTGTTGGCACTATATCAGCAGGCCACTACTACGACTCTTGCCGAAGCTGTGGCAGATTCCACTAACTTTATGTTAGTAGAACACTGCTAGCGTTATATCGGTTGGTACATTCTTTCGTGTCTTTTTCGCTGGTACTCTTGCATCTCGACCTAGGTTTACGTTAGCTCTTGATTGCAGATTTTTCCAGCAGGATACTTTTACCCTCTGCCCTATACTTTTACTACTCGAGACGACTCCCCTACTCTCTCTCAAGCTTTTCTATCTTCTCACCACTATACCATATATTTCTCTCCTATACCACAAACCTAACAATATATAAAAGAAAAAAATACAAAACAAATCCTGTTTTATTCTACATCACATTTCTGCTTGTATCAGGCTAGTCTAATAGCTTTTGCTAGTTTACTATCCTTTTTTTAACCATTTCCCTCATATATTACGAGCGTAGTTATTATCTCGTATGTCGCTCTCAATTTATACTCTGTATTTTATCCACCTTCCGCTACTCTGTAGTCGCTATGTTATTAATGACCTGTATCACTCCTCAAACCAATTTTTCCTAAGCCTTTCGACTCGATCACGTCCTCCACTTTTTACCTTCAATGATCTTTAACGGCATACGGTCTACTCTTCATACGTGTTATAAACATCTTGTTCACCACTCATCTCCAAACTAATCCCTCGAGCGCTTCCCGTGGAAACCTTTGGTTCCATTCAGATTGTATAGAACAAATCAACAGTTAATATTCATATACAATATATATACATTGACTTGTCTCATTGCCTTTCGCGTGGCATTTCCCTCTGCTGCCGAGGAAGTCCAGTTTTACTAATAAAAGAATCAAAATTACCTTGATTCATCCTGGCCAGGATCATATTTTTCATATTTACACCTGCAGGGTACACTTACAACACTAAAAAGGGGGTCGCTGACACAAAAAGGCCTCCGATATATATCTTTTTGTCTCTCGAGAGACTTGGCAGCACCCAGGTGTCTGGAATATGTCAGCCGAGCAAGTCCTTAGGGGTGCACCGTATATTTCCTTTCAATAAGATTTATTTCAGGCGCTCGAGTGTCTTATTCTTATGTTGTAACAAATAATAGTCAACTTTTCCTCAATAAGATTCAGATAACAAAAAGCAAAAACATGTACTCTATCACAAAGTGAAGTCATAAATTAGACCCCGCAATTCGGAGTGCACAAATTCCCGATATATCAATAACACAAGTAGGCAATTTTCACGGGCAACTCATTTTTTCTGCTGTGGTCATACCTAAAATCGTGATCTCAGCTTGTATGTCATTTCACTCTTCAGGTTTCTAAAATAAAATATTCAAGCTCTTGAAACAAGGAAAATAAAATATTCAAGCTCTTGAAACAAGTAAAATAAAATATTCAAGCTCTTGAAACAAGTAAAATAAAATATTCAGGCTCTTAAACAAGGAAACTAAAATATTCAAGTTCTTGAAACAGATAAAATAGTGAAAATAGTAAGAAGGAAACACATTCAAGCTCTTGAAACAAGAAAACAAACAATGTCGCGAATACTGAAACAAAGGCGTACTATAAAAGTCCACGAAATAATGCGATTATTCCATATCGCGAATGAACATCAGATATTACGGCAGGTATCGAAGAAAAACTTACATAACCTACTTCATATCGACTTACATGCAGAAGTCCGTTTATATTTGAATTCCATACAATAGCCCATTCTTGAGTCCACTCTATCTCATCTCTTCACACGTCTCTCCAATTAGTCCATAATTAGGAAACAGACCATAGCCACAGACAACGACAGCCAAGATCTTGAAACATATATACATAAACCAGACCGGCAAAGCGTTTCACAAACATCCAAGATCTTGTATCGACGTAATCTATTAAACGATTCAAACGATAGAGAGACAACCATGTTACTGCGACACGCAAACCCTGACTAGAATGAGTGCTTTAATAATACAAACATCATTTAATAGTGCTCTCAGGTTCTTATGTCCACTTCAAATCAGCATCTTAAAAAACCATAATTAGAAATGTGGACGAAAATATGCAAAGTAATGTAATGAGATCACGAAAATGATAGGGTTCTAACCATGCTATATAGGTAATTTGATTTCTTCAAAGGGAAATTGAGTTAGGCCCGATGAACCTTAAAATCTGATCCTTTGTCAGAGAACAAAACCCTATTATGCACGCGGAAAAAGAACGCTAGGAGAATGCATACACTACAGAGAAAAAATTACTTTGCCTTATGATCATCACCCTGTCACGAAATAGGGATATCCACATACGTTTTCCTAGCTTTCGGTTCAATGTCATTCTTTCATAGAACACATTATTAGGTTCCTCTCATGAGAAAGGACATACAACGGGAAATAAGTTGTCTCACCTTTTTAGTAAAGGGATAGGAGCATAACTGTTCGTTTACTCTTCACCTTGGGAAGGGAAACATTTACAACTTGATGACTATCAAGTAATGAGGAATATCACCCAAGATCATTCCCTCGATCTAGGAGACAGTATAACATTTCTATCACTCGGCAACTTTAACAAAAAGGGCACAGAGTATTCTATTCTAGAATCCGACACATACTCGTGACTCAACCTTGTCCTTCATTTCATTCATAACAACTCATTCCCACATATATCTCCTTTTCTCGCTGACTTTTACGACGGCATATTGTTCAGGTATTTTTTTGTAACCTGAATGAGACATAACTGGCGATGATATTTCCTGCTCTCTACAAAATCCAAATAACAGTGTTAACTGTACCAGAAACTCTTCCCCGCTAACAGTAGATATTTCGAACCGTTATAAAAAGTTAAAATGAAAAGTAAAAATCTCACTTTCCAACAGCGTTGGAATATTTTTATTTTTATTCTAGTTTGCATTAAAAAAAGCGTAGCTCGACACACCATTCTGGGATGCAGGATACTTTTCGCATAGTCGAAGGAAAATCGATACCATAAAAGAATAGAGAAGGCAGCTCACGAATAACCAACACAGCAATATGCGCACATCTTTTATATATGTGTAGTATATCTCCTTTGAGAGACGTGAGAAAGCAAACCATATACTTACAACTGTTGCATAACGAACATATTGGATATTTGACACATCTTAACTAAGTTGTTGTCCCTTTCCCCGAGTTCACAAGTTCACAACCGACTTTATCTCATGTATAGGTCGGATAGACCAATGTAGCGGCTAATCTTGCGGAAAGGAAGCCACCTCGTACTTTAAATGGTTACCGACAAGTAACATTCGGAGAAGTAAAATCTCGGGCACACCGAAGTTAGCATGAATGCGAATTATAAAACTAAAAATTTCATAGCAGGTCCAGGAGCATACATAATATATACGTCATACTCATATTAGCCTTCAGTCACTCTACAACTTCTTCTCTAACTGTCACTTACCTCCACTTAACCCAATTATTGACAAAGTTTAGATCTTGCCGAAAAATTAAATTCAGAAAAACGAAATAGTAAAATTAATTTCATTTTTGACAACCAAAAGGATTAAGTTAGGCGCGATAATAAAGGAATATAGTCCCCAACAAAACACAAACAACGAAACGACAAGTCTCTACAGCAGATAGTCCTATTTAAGACGAAGAAATTCTTTCGACAAACCGAAGAAATTACTGCAGCTTTGAGTAGATCAGCTTTGGCCAGAATGAACCAGCCAGCTTCAAGATTTTTACTTCCTTACCTCCAGTACCAACACGAACAAGAAATCTGTTCTTATTTACTCAGCAATATTACGAACGAAACCGTGCGGAGCCTGACGCCGGTAGAGTGGAACGCAGAATATGATTTATATGCAGCTCATTTGAAGGACAACGATGATCTATTTAGTACGCTACATCTGCTAATCCAGATAACACGGTGCCAAGCCATACCAGCGGAGTTTGATTCACCCAGTTTTATCGCACCGACTTTCACTAACGATATTCAAGCACTCTTGGCATATACTCCCACACAAAGCAATAATGAATTGTCATCGCTCAAATATTTCATGTCACCACACATGTTCTTCATCACTTGGCAGAAAGTATTATCGGCATCAATTGGAGAATTTTGCCAACTGGATCCCGATAACATCAGCACTGCCCAAACCCGTCTCTACAATATCTATCGAGCACATCTTGCCCAGCGGCCGATCATTGGAGACTTAGTCGCTCTTTCCTTGGAGCGGGCTCTAGTGCTAATTGGACATCGCAATAATCAATCGCAATTCGCATCGCAAGCCATGGCGATACCCTCTTAGCCCCATACCGTCATTAAGGATCCATGGAGCCACATTAATGGACGAACCTTCATTGACAAATTAACAGAGGAACTTCGCACATATTCCCCCAGCCGAGCCTACATTCCTTCTCATTTAAATTTGGACTATGATAGACACATCCATTCATCCCGCGATGTTCCCTGCTACATCGCCCACTCTATCATACGCTCTTTGCATGAGTATCCAACATCCCTATTTGGACAACTACCCTACTTACAACACTGGACCGTTTACAATCTTAATCGGGCCTTTCTCTTTCTTACCGGCAAATCCAAACCCCCGTTCCTCCCACTTAAGAAACGTCCTCTACCACTTCCTGATTCTACACCTGCCGCTGACGTTACGGCAATGGATTTTCCTGTGGCAGTCTTCACAGTTGACCGTTTGTTCATCGAGCATCGAAATACTTATCGGGAATTTCCGGACCTTGACGAAATTTAAAACCTGAAATCACCTTTTTCATCCAATTTAACATATAACGAAGAAAAAGAAAAACGAAAAGAAGAATAACAACATATAGCCTTCACTGCTATTCCTTACACCATAAAGATTGTCAAGTCTTTATTCCTACTACAACTCGGTTATGAGATTTCTCATTCCCTTCAGGATGACTCTATCGCTTAGCTAAACAATGCGGCTTGCCACGGCCCAGAGTCAGAGTCCCAAGCTTCTCACTTTCTGTCGACACCTTTATACAAAAGTTCTTCATGCTATACGGCAACATATATCAATGCTACGGCCATCCCCATATCATACAGTAATGGTGACTTTTTATCCCGAAACTGACTTTTATGGAGACTAAGTGCTATTATCACATTAGTATAATAGAATCCCTTTCATCGTCTGCACGCTTCCAAAGTGAACCTTTCTACCTTATGGCTCCCAAGTATCCTTTCATGTTTTTCATTCGAGCCAATGTAATTCTATACTTTGTTGTAAGATTTTGACAACTCCGCCTCCTCAACTCAACCTTTACCTTTCTGACTAAAAATCAGACTTATTCGTGTCATCAACACCTTTACGGAACGAGAAGAAAAACACCGACATTTCCTTCATACCGAATCCTGCCATTGCCGAAGTATCATCCACGCTCTGAGCATCTTTAATCAGCACTGGGAGTTTACCCATCATCGCTCTAGTTAAAACTTCACAGTCTCACACCACCCCAACAGCTCTCTCCACTGCCTGCAGTGACTGTGTTTCCAGCGGTGTAACGTAACTATTTCAGTTGTGATTATTTTTCAATACTCTTCTCTAATCTGATATACTCTCTCACATCTATAACTCTTTTTATCTTCAATAATCATCAAAATTTAAGTGAAGTGTTAATGTCTTATCATTATTCTGCACCAACTCTTACACCGATTTTTCACTTTGGTATCACAGTGATTCCAACTGAAGCAGCCACTAAGCACATCCCATCTTTAATTCACCACCATCTTTAATTCATCATTGTCTTAGGACCATTCTCTTCCGATTTATCATCCCAATAGATTTTTGGCATCCTCACTGCGTCAGGAACGAACTATCTCATACAGGGGTATGGATATTTATTTTAAAATTTATCAACAGTTCCAAATAGATCTTTTTGATGTATTAAATTTTCATGGGACCCATGTTACAAAATCCGTTTTGAAGGAAAGTAGTCATATTTTTAAATACCAATTAGCTTTCCAAAAGTTGAAGGATAAGATCCAAACATTAATTCTCACAATACCAAAACTTGATTCATTGTCAGTAGAACTCCTTCATGTACCAATCGAAGGAGTCTTGAACAATTCATTTAAGAAAACGTGGCGCTCATTAATATTTGAAATTAATGAACAACAGCAAACCACTATTTCTGACGGTTTCACGTATCTACTTCAGACTTTCCATTCCTTACTGGCCACTTACAACAAAGAGATTGTTCAAGGCACCGTCGATATTTATATTCTGTCTAGACAATTATATCATTTGTTACGCAACCATCACCTGGTTTGCAATCTATATTGGTTAAAACGTCAGATCTTACACTAACAGATAACTAATACAATTTTAAGGTAAAATATAAGCGATTATACATTTAAACTATGAAAATACCTGGAATTTCTGCCACTCCCAATGCAGAGGGATTTACTATTCAACCCTCTCACATACGTTTATTTTATTTGGAGGTCATTCCCCAATCTTTACCTTCTTATTGTAATGGATACCTTACTGTCTCCGTAGTACAGGAGTCAGCGACAAAAGTCGTGACCCTTTGGGATAATCTGTATGACACAGACAGTTTTGACGATGACCACCTTCTGGAAATCGCTGTATTACTTACACGATTATATTTCGCTAATGCGAAAATATTGATACGACGTCGTTTTCCACAAGAGACATTAAATGAACAGTAAAATTTGTATTATGGCAAATATGCAAAATATTTCCTCCGTACAAAGAAAGACCAAAATCTATCCTTGGCGTTCTGGTCGGCAGGAGTCGATTAAGTCTCTCGTTCAATGTAGCAGTGTACTCTCTTTCCTTCTACCAACTGTAGGAAACTAATGAATACATCAGCGTGTTATGTTAACAAGTAGACGAAACTTGTATGAACCCAAGATCTTTATTACTGTTCAGATGTTTCTCTACCTCGCTACTCGTTTTCCGTTTTCAAATTGTTAATCTCTACATCATTTGTTCCACAACTATGTACTAGGAGACTATAAGAAATTCTTTCGTCATAAATTATTACATTGACAAGGCTAGAAACTCCAGATATTAGCTTCTACCATATATATAATTACTAAACCTAAAATATATACATTTAAACTTAGCAGTGTACTAAATATAAAATACATTATTACTATTACTAAACAGTAAAATTACCATTTTTAGCACGGTTAAGTTTTGGCCATTCATTTACAATGATTTCAAGATAGTGTGTCAAGTTTGATCATTATATACATCTCTAGAATACAAACTTACTAATGTAGCAGTGATACTATATCTCATTGTTAGATAATATTATATAAAACTTATGTGGTCAGTGTTTAATTACTCCAACTTACACTTTAATATTCATGTTACCAACAATATTCTACATGTTTAGAGCACTTCTCTTTTCTTTCTATGCACAATGTTCGCATAAAAATCCTTGTGTATCCAATAGTTCGTCTCAAAAGTAGTATTCCATTCATGACAACTTTAATAGTTGAAAATCTGTATGTAATTACATTCCATAATCTCAATTGTTAGAAAACAAACTGTAATAATCCTTTTAAAAAACACACAAAAATATTTCGATGCTTTGTAACTTTTCTTTCCCCAGGAGCGGAAAGTTTCCCATCCATAAGGGGAGGAAGTGTCACAGTACTAGGCTATACGCCATATAATAGATTCATGTGTAATAGTATTCATGAGCGAGGCAACTTCTAGAGCATCTCACGTATAAGTAAAGAACATGGAGAGAAGAGATCCTTTCTCCCACTCATGGGTTTTCCCCACTTTCTCGTGTCACGCCACTTTCCAAGGCTAACGTATGAGCTGGAAAGAGTAGAGCGTATTCTAACCCAGTTGGGGACTTACTATAAATACGGATGCTTTAGGATCTGCCAAGCCAGTAGTTTGGAGGATTCCGAATAAATAACACTTGCTTTCACTCTAAAACCGTGCCTTACCGCTCTAATTCATTTCACAACCACTGATAAGTTAAACAGTGACAAGTATGCATGAACAGTTGTCTTAAAGGCATAATTTTCGTTTCAAATTATGCATTATGGATGCTATTGTCAATGACAGGGGCAAAAACCATATTGGACATTCTCGTAGGTCCTCTGTGTCTCACTTCCTGTTGGCAGCTAATTCTTGATATTCGAAAAAATAGGAAAATGACGCCAGGGTTAGAAAAATTTCAGGTCCTCGCACTACGGTCGGCTAACATTTTGGTGGATATTTATAACGAGGGAATGGGAGCGGAACTATTCCAAGTTCTGATCGCAATGTGGAGTGCACAAATTCCGCCTACTTTCAATATGCTGTCCTCGGTTAAGCAGATGTCATTGGCCAATAGTGTATTGTTTTCGGCTCTCATAATAGAATCAACCCTGGTCATCAATGTGGCGTATGGATTTTGTGCCAAGTTGCACACTCAATCCCTGAAATCAATGTGGATTTTGAAGACATCTGCAAACAAATATGGCATATCGCCCTATTTTAAACGAATTCTCATATCCTGCCAAATCTTCAGAATTCAAATTGGCACTTCGAATTTCGTTGAGAAGACAACGCCCCTTGTATTTCAACAATTTTGTGTGAATCGCATAATTGATTTGTTACTGATGACGAACAGGTTTCAATAGTAGTTGTGAGAAAAAAATAAAAGAATTATTTGCAGTATCACTGTCAACGTTGGCAAATAATTTGATTCTTGCTAAACAAATTAGTACTTATGGACATGGTGTGATAAATGAAATATTCCGCCAATCAAGAAGTTGCAATGAAGGGCATACTTACTAGTCCACAAGCGGCTGATATTAGATATTCATGTTTTGTCGAATGGAACGTGTAAAGTTGAAATCTGCACATTTCTTCACCGCATAACTACATCAAACCAAATTGATTCTAGGTAATTCACAAAAGGAAGTTGAGCCTTGAATCGAAATTAGTTTTCGCTTAATTGTCATCATAATTCAGCGTATTTTCATAGCACATCAGTCAGGCTCAGATACATAACATAAATCTAGTTGCTATTAGAATTTGGAAAGACGGCCATTCCAATTCGAGTGGTTTTTGAATACTCAACTCGAGCTGGCGTACGCCAGCCTCAAGGTCCATGGATACAGCAACCGCCCGTACGTGGAAGTGGATGATTGCTTATCCAGAGTATGAGATGCATTTCGTTACCCCACCCCGTTATCTCATGTAATCATGTATCCCATAATATTTGCTGGTATAATATTTTAGTACTCCTTTAATACTGTTAAAATCAGACTCGGTGTGTTAATATTCAATCACAATAAATATTGTGTATACTTGAAATGATTTAATTTTAGCATCATAATCCCAGCTACTGAATCCCACTAAATGAATGCTCTCAAATTCAGTGGAGTACGGCTACTGCAGGGCACACTTGGATTGCTGTAAATTAAATTAACACAAAAACAAATACAAAAATATTTTAAAATGTTCGAGTGCAAAACACAATACCCCCAAGAATTTATAAAAAAAACTCACCTTGCAGAGGAAACCAAAAAGGCATTAACTGGAGCATTTGTTTGGTGGCTGTTACGGCAGACGATATCGCTAAGTCTTTGATTCCTAATTTCATTGATCTGGTTTTGATTAAAGGAATATGGGCCAGTGTTGTGGGTGTAGAA
>JAQFZW010004584.1:0-10007 GCA_034687055.1 Heteromurus nitidus
CACCAAGGACCCTGCCGTGGAGGAAGAGAGGAAAATGGGGAAGCTGCTCCCCATCATTGGCTACGTTGTTCAGTACAGAATAGAACAGCTTGGTTGGACTTCCGCAAATGCAACGAAATATGCAGAAGGTACGTATACCACACTTTCTCCTGCATTGACAGCCATATCGGTGATACATGTGATAAGTAAAACGAATGGTGTTTTCGGTTTTGTGTGCCACCCACACCCACTCAGGGTTCATTCTGAGAGGACTCATGCCTGGAACGACATATTATATAAGAGTAGCATCAAGAAATGTTGCGAGTATGGGAGCCTTCAGCGCCCCACTGAAGGTAATCCCTTTGAAGGAATCAGAATCAACCGAGTATGAGTATATTGACAGTATACCTAGTACGGGTCAGGGTCCTAGTAGTCATCCTTCACTCATCTTAGCAGCTGCTGTGGGAAGTCTTGCCATTATTCAACTTCTTCCAGTCCGTTATGAATTGTAATAATTGAATGAAAAACAACAATGCAAACCTTACTATTCAAAGTTATATGCACCTGAAGTATGTGTGATGTCCCAAAATCATGTGAAAGTGATGTACCTGTTCGCTTGGTTTGGTATGAGATGATTATTATGATTAAGTATATATGCAATTTTATTACAACGAAAATAAAGTATGATTTGCCAACCAAATTTGATACATTCAGAATTTTTGTAAATGCAAAGAAATTATTGGTCTATGAAATATCGCACGAAATCATGAAACGTCAAAAGCAACTTGGGAACATATATTTTTGCACTATTTTATTACGCTAGAGTAGCGCTCATTTATTAAATAGACATCTTAAAAACTCGGTATGCACGTAACAAATACAAAATACAAATATAATTATTGGTGTAGAGTGATTTTAAATTGTTTTACGTCTCACCGGCTCTCGTCGCGAACAGTAGTCAATAAAAAATGAAAATATAAATTGGATCATCAGAAGAACGTTCATCTATATTCTACTTCGCTATCTAACGTGATCAATGAACATCGTATCATATTATAAATATAATTTTTTACGAACGAAGATTGATTATACATATTCATTCACTCACTCAGAAAATAATTAGTGTTTTTTGTGTGTGTTTGGAAATGCATGACGTTACGTGGGTGTTGTTTTCGTAGTTGAAAAATTGGTCACTTTCTCTGATTCAGATCGTCGGGGTAATCGGTAGAAGAAATATTACTTTCTCTCTCTCTCTTATTTGTTTGGAAAGTGCTTGCATTTTCATCGGCGATTTAGAAGTAGAGAACAACTGTGCACGCGGTTTTGGAGACACATTGAAGAGTAGTAGTAGTTACGTAGACACTGATGCATTTGTACAACTGTTTAAAATCAAGGAAGAAGAGTTCCAATATCTCACGTCACGTCATTTTTTCATAGTATCATCATTATTATATCAATCATCAAAAATGGTTTAGTAATACTTATATAGACGTTACTGGCGGACTAGAAGGCAGTCGTATATAGGTATGTATATATATACGTATAATATCACAGAACAGCAATTATATACTGATAAAGAGGCGAACACAAGAAGTATCACAGTCCAGTATTAAGCCGTCAATTGCACTAGTTCGGTTCAGTTCAGAGATTCCCGTACGATAATATATTTTTTGTAGTTATTTCAAAAGTGAAAGTTTGCTTTGTACGCTTTATATATCTTTTTTCCGTTAAAAGGATGGCTTTATAAAAATCGCTACCGTACGAGATTCGCAAATATATATATTTATTGGAGTAAGTAGTTTAACGTAGTTTCCACTTAGCGTACGTTTCAAAGAGTTAAATCAAGGTTGAGATCTGGTTACTTTTTTTTCAAGCTGTCCCATATATCACCAGCTTTCTTCTCCCCCGTGGAAGAACCCCCAGATTAATATTCCCAGGAAGGAAGTAACGAAAAGTAAATTTGCTTTCTTTTTTTTCGCTCGAAAAACGCTTATAGGCAACCGTAGGCTTAGTATCGGAGCGGAGATAATGTTTATAAGTTGTAACGAAAATAGGAGAACGAAACAAACGAAACTGATCGAAGGAACTTAAGGACGAAGAGAAGTGAGAGAATAATGAGAGTTGTTGGTACCTTAAATTTGACATCCTACTGCAGAACTTTGAAATCAAAATATTGGTTGGAGCCGGTTTTTCGAAGAACGAGAGAATCTGAGATGGGGGTCTATCTTTAATAGCTGCCGTAATCTCCACCACGCGAGTATCCACCAGAACCCGAAGCGCCGCCGTCGTCGTAATATCCGCCACTAAGATTCGTAGTCATAATAGCATCTCATATCTCACAAATTTTCTTCAATTTCATCATCAAATGCCTCCGCTTTTCATAATGCAGACATGTAAAAAATTATTGTTTTTTTAGCAGCGTTAAACGTTTCTACAGCGCGTTCTCCGTACATAACAAAATAAAACAAATGCGTGAACTACACGTGGTTGCTGAATAGAAAATAAGTAAAGAAAATACAGGTGTGACGAATTATGGAAACGAAATGGTACTTGGTCGCTCGCAACGGGGATTGATGTTTGAGAGAGGTTGGTATTACGTGAATATTTAGGAAGCTTGCGATTTTTTTCTACAACACCCCCAACAATGGGGAGTGGACAAATTTCGGAGTAATTAGCACAAGGAGAGTTTCGTTCGAGGAGACTTCCAAGTCCTGAGAGAAAGCTTTCTGTTGCAGGCATTCAATCTTGTGAACGTAGAAATTGCGTAGATTTTGTTTTGGACAACGAAGAAAAGAAAGACTTGTGGTAGAACATAATCAATATCCGGACATAGCATGCGTATTGAATGAGCGTGCAAATTTCTTGTTGCAATGAGATCATTACTTCACCATGCATCCCGCATGGCATCTATCACAATCCATAAATCTTGATCGGAAAACGTTCAACTTTCTCTACTTTCTTTTTATAGAAGGCACTTTCCAACGCCGTTTCTTTTGCCGCTTTCCCTCAATCATTGTGAGTATAACTCGAAAGGTTCTCTCTGGCTTATCTTTTTTGTCAACGCGAGGAGAAAAATTTAAGGGATATTTTCGTGCACCGCGACGGACAAGGAGTAGTACAGTAGTAGTAGCTTTGTTGTGCCTGAGAGAAGACTCAACGACTGAGACAACGGAAGGGATAATATGTTTACCTTCCCCGGGACACTGGAGAACGGCTGCGGTATCGAGAGCCGCCACCGGAGTAACCCCCGCCGCCTCCACTACTTCCTCGGGAACCTCCACGGCCTCCGCGGGAGCCTCCACCGCCACCACCACCGCTTCCATAGCTATCGTAGCGGCTGCGAGACCCACCGTCCCGTCCACCTCGAGATCCTGTAAAAGCCATTACATGAGCAGAGTGTCTTTATGAGAATGGAATGATTTTGTTTGACGGGGAAAATTATTTTTTTGGTTCTTTAACAACTGAACTCCCAATAAATGCGACGTATGCGGTGGTAGTAAGTAGTTTTTTTTAACTCATGAAAGAATTACGTAAATGAACAAGTGTTATATACACATGGCAGTTTAAATGCAAATAATGCAATGCAAAATGCAGCTCTACCTACGAGGAAAAACATACATACTTTTAAACAATATGGTCGCACTCATTCCACAGCGTTTGGTCTCATCTATTCACAGCTCTGGATATGACATACGAAACGAGACTAAACATCTAAACCAGATATACACCATACCATTTAATTGCATTTCATGTGACAAACGGAAAAGACAACAAAAAACGAAATCAGGTCATGCACAAATGTCCTTCGTGTTCTACGCAAAAAGGGTGGTAGGAAAAATACACACGAGGCTTTAATAGACTGCAATAATCATCTCATCATAGATTGATTTTCCCATCATGGTTTACATAATGAGCATCATATATAAAGAATCACTTCTAAAATACATTTTTTATATATATATCTATATGAGTTGACAACAAATTCAAAAACTTGTATGTAGAGTGTAATAACGATAGCACTGGAAGAAATTTGTCGTATAGTAAGTAGTAGTATAGTAGCAGTCGAAATCACGCGAATCGGAGACAAATGACATAAAAACGCTTTAGTTATCACGTAAAAATTCCAGTGCTACTTTTTTCAAACAGGAACACAGCAGAGACTGTCCGCAGTTGCAGTTACGCACGTAACGATCAATGATTATGATTTTTGTGTCTGAAGTATAACGACGACTGGTATTTTTCGTTTTTTAAAACGCGAATACAAAAAGTTGCACTCTAGCAGTGTGTTTTTTCATACGACGGGGAGAGTTTCTTTTAAGAGTACACGACAATTGTACCTTTTTCTTTCTCAACGAGCGAAGTTTTAACGTAGCTTGTTCTGATTTCCATCAATAAAAAATTCTCTCTCATTTTTTCTCTTTGGTAATGACTGAGCTAATGAGATACTTTGTTATAGTTTTGAATTAAGTTAATAATACGGAGCGTAGCGAAGCAAATATCTTCTTGGAGGAGAGTAAAATCGGAGAATTTTTCGTGTCTAAAAAACGTAGAGCGAAGATATACAATGAGAGAGAGATCAGGCCATTATTGTATAAAAATCAGGAATGATATCGTTGAATACTTTCTTTTTTTTGCAAAAAACACGCGAATGGCATTCCTATAGACTATGAAGTCTCAGCGATAGAAAATTTTTTTCCGTTAAAAATATCTCAGCATCTCAGTTTCCTTTGCTAAAATCGAGAGTAGCTTCGTTTTTATATACGGCTCTTTTGTTGATTCTTGATGAGATTTATATTGGTTTTTTAAGGTAGTTAAGTAATAATACGTTTTCGTGGTTTACGTGGAGGATGTGTAACGGAACATTTAAAAACACTTCAAAAAATTTCAAAAACAAAATCGGTAATAATAATAAAAAAGACTTGAATCGTCTTGAAGATCATCAGAGGTGGCATTTTTGTGTTGCAAACAACCGAAAAAACATTAAAATGTAGCAGCAGCACTCGCAGATTGTGTATTGTAGTGTGAAGTAGAAGTAGTAGTTATTTCTTAGAGACAAATATTTTTTTCTTTCTTGTGAGGAGACATCAAATTAGAAAAGGAGGAATTGCAAATTTGATTGCAATTTTAATGTATGATTATGGGCGAGCAGGAAAAGCGACAAGCTTTTGTGTGAATTCTATTTAATTCCAACCACCACCGTCCTGCATGTCAAACATACCGCCGCCTCCACGATTTCCCATGGGTCTGTTGCCGCCTCCCCGACCCCCACGACCACCGCGAAATCCTCCTATCAGTCATCATATAAGAAGCAGATAAGCATCCCCCATAATCAACAACACAAAAACAAAAAGAAACACATTTTGTGCTTTGCTTGTCTTCCCTCACCCCCAAAAAACTAGAATATAGCAAGTCACAAAGTACGTAAACGAGAAGAGACGTACGGGAACAAGACAATTATTTAAAGAAAGCCCAAAAAAGTTGTTCTGCTCTGCCCTTTTTTAAAATCCCTTTCAATTTTGCAATATTTTTTATATGCTTTGTGTGGTTAGTGGAATTTTGGTTGTGTGTTATGCATGCCAATGATAAGGATAAAAAAGAAAGGATATGATTATGAGGAATATGAGTTTCGTAAGAATGTATTCAAACAATATAACAAATGTGTATTCAAGTTTCAAAAATCACCTTTTCTCAAAACAAAAAAGAGTTTCACAAAAAAATGCCCAAAATATAATTGTCCCCTGCCTCATTCCATTTATTCCTTCCACTCTTCCAGGATTCATCAGATTTCCACCGTATTAGTATTGATTGAATCCTGAATAAAAATAAATGGGTACGCACCAGTATAGTATTTTTTCCTTATGATAACGATAACATACGTATTTAAAATCAATTTGGGATTAGGTACTTATCCCAACATCCCACTTCCAAGTTCCAACTTTTAGTTTAGCATAGTTAGCTAATTATAGAACACTAGTGCTTTTTTACTAAAGGGGCGCTGCTTATCAAAAAAATAAATAAAAGAAAAATACCACCTTTTTATATAAAGCGCATACCCCTACTAACTCATGATGGTTTTACAGATTTACCTAAAATCCGACCATCATCAGAGGAACTTAAAGTTCTTAAATATGTACGTGAAAATTTTCCTAGCCTAATGGACACTCAGTAACCACCTCACCACCAACTTTTTTCTAGAGGTGGAATACCTCTCGTTTACGTGCCTTTATAATTTGCCAACTACGGAAAACTGGCACATGTCAACAGAGTGTCTAGCAGTAATGGCCATTTGTACCTTATACACCATCAACGACATTTTTCTCCAGGAAAAATCCTGGAAATTCCCCATTAGAAATATTTAGTAAGGAAATAAGCTCAAGGTTACATTTTCATCATCATACAACATATGTGTAATATGCTATCGAATGTTATACTACTCAATTCTTTCATCTTTGTGAATTATTTGTAAATTCTTACTCTCCTAATACTTCTTGAGCATGCAAAAAACAATAAAAAGGAAAAATGTTATAAAATATCAAGCAATCGTTTCTTTTTTCAGTTTTTAAAACGTTCAAGGCACAATGCACCATTTCCTGACACTTGTCTTCATGGGTTCAGTTCTTTTTTTTCAACTAGTCAAACCGGACGAGGGAGTTACAGACAGCAAAAAATCTCAATTTTAACAATTTACGTACCTCCACGGCCTCCTCCATATGAGTTTCCTCCACCATAGCCTCCACCACCACGGCCACCTCCGAAACCACCTCCACGACCTCCGAAGCCTCCTACAAAAATTAAAAAAATTACTTATAAGACACTCCCCCTCCATAAAATTATACTTATTCACGCTGTCACACCTCCAACCTCACACAATTCGAAATTTAACAGAATTGACATGTGGTTTATGTGTCTTATTTTTACCTCGGCCACCACGTCCACGACCACCGGGCGCCTTTGGGCGAGATACCTCAACACGAAGCTTGCAACCCATGAACTCCTCCCCGTTCAAAGCATCACACGCATTCGATGCATCCGCTTCAGTTTCGAAGTTGACGAAAGCGAAACCAGGAGGGTTGAAGGCAACCCAGACGTGCTCGCACTTTCCATACTTTCCGAACAGATCTTGCAAGTGCTCCCTGGTGATCTCGTTGCTAATCCCTCCAACGTAGAGCCTGGTGTTGGCCATATTTCCTGATTGATCTAAAAAATCCAGCATTCATCACACAACAATGATTAGTTAAATAATTCTCTTTAAATCAACATATTGTCATTATTTCCTTTAATCACGTTTTTTAATCAACAACAAACCTACCATCAACCATTTTTCCAACTTTTTTTCTCTCTTTCTGCTGTTTCTTAATCCAGTTAACTTAAAAATTATCACACTTGTATTCTATCAAACTGGACTACTTAACCTTCAATCAAATATAAATAATATTCAAATTAATTAAAATTCTCACCTTAAGGTGACCTTGATATTTTTCGGTCAAAAAACGAAGAAAACTCGAAGAATCGACGCGAAGACGAAGAAAAAACGAAGCTGCTGCTGTACTACACTCGACGGATGCTGAGACGCTTGTGGCACATCAAATATCAAAGCATCTTTGCTAAAGCATGAAAAAATCGAGTCGTCGGCGAGAGAATGCTTTTTTTACATGGCTGCCTATCTCACCTCGCCTTCCCCATTTACGAAAGCAGGCAGAAGCTTTTTTGGTGGCATTTCCCGTCAACTAAAAACATGCCACTTTCCGTACAATATTACATACATCCTCCAAGCATCTTTTTTCTTCTAGCTTGGCGTCCTCACCGGTAGCCAATCAACGGCGAGCTTTCACCCACAAGCCAATCGAGAGGAGGGAGCCAGCTCCCCGAGTTGGTCCCTCAGAATCACCCTTTCTTCTTCCTTCAACGGAGCCAATCTCTCCGAGGCTCCCTCAATGTCAGCCACCCACACAACCAATCAATTGACGGGAACTTGTCCGGAGAGCTGTTCACAAAAAACACCAGCAGGAGATGGGCACAAGTAAATGCACCTGGTGCATTGAAAACGCTGAGATTTTTTGGCGAGATGTAGCCGGAGAAGCCGGGCCTTTGACCGCGCGGAGTGAGAGAGAGATGAGTTGCATTATATTTGAGTGTGGGTCTGCTCGCGTTCATAGCGAAAAATGTGAGCATTTTTAGGCGAGCGGGATGCATTTTACAATTCTCTCGTTTGGGTTTTGGTCGCTTTCATTTCATTAAGTTTGGGCAAAAATGTGTTTTTAATGTTTCGCACCGCAAAATGCAGTATTTATGCTCAAATGTAATGGAGATGAGCAATAAGCAAGTTGAAAACTTGAACTCATCTCGTTGTAGCTTGCTCATTGTTCTGTGGACGAGCCCGATCTTTTTTCTGCGTTCAGAGAAGAGACAAGGTGAATGAATTCTTCCGTTGAGAACCGGCATCCGTCGGCTTTAGGAAATTCTTAAAAATTCGTCTTCTCCGGTGAGATGGAAGTGCTGATGATGATGAAGAAGAAGTATAACGATAAGGAAACCTTATATGAAAAAAGTTGTTTGTTCACAATACGTATGATGGTCCAGTCCAGATGCCATAAAATAGGGGGTGCATACGTGTAACTAAACGTGTGCATAGGCATACATTTTCCTTTCGAAGGAGAAGAAAGATGCATATAATGCCTATTTGCTATGATGAATCTAGGATTTCGGAGAAGCATGCACAACAGCAACTTCATGCACTCAGGTTCGTATTTTCGTACACGCAACTTGTGTATACTCAAAGCACGTACAAGAGTCACATGCACAAAAAGTGTGAAATGAAATGTGTTGAGGTTGAGTTGAGAATTTGAGAACAAGAAAGAGCTCATGTCATATTATTATGCATCATAACTATAACCCTTATGTGGCTTATAGCCAGAAGAGGTCTTTTAGAAGCTCTCTTGGGATAAATATCAACCAAATACCAACTTGATGAATATTCCACGGCAGCCGGCTTTTGGTAAAAAAAATGATGGTTGAGGTTGATACGAACTTTTTATGAGTGCATGTTGTGTGTGTGGACGTGTGGTTATGCTCATGATTCACAGAAATAGGAGAAAAAGTAGATCATGATCGTTGACAAAAGTTGTTATTCACGAAGAAATGTGTACGCCTAAATATATTCCAGAGGAAGATTACAAAAAAACACTTCAGCTTCACTATTATTGGGATGATATTCATGATTTTTTCCTACGAATAATATTGCGTTTTGATGATGACCAACATTATATCGTTCACCAAACGTTTACCTAAATGAAATCCTACATAATGGGTCATTTATTTAAGTGTTTGCCCATTCAACAATATATTACTCATGCCCACATCCACGCACCATGCTTTTCTCTTTCTTCTTCGCAGTAAATTACATTTTTGCCCTGTGCCATGGACAAGAATAAAAAACGTAGTAAAGTAGGAGTACTAAATATAAAAGTAAGACGCATTTTGTGTATATAATCTCCATTTCATCATGATATTTTATCCTACAACAAGACAAGTATCGTATGCGTATACCTAATTCCTGATTCGTGTCCGGTCGTTAATCTGTTGAATACACGAAGATATGAGATATGGTCGTTGACTTATTTACGAAAATCTGCAGGCTCCTCGTCGTTTCTAGCTCAGCAGAAGAGCTCTTCTATATATGGTTTGGTTTTATGTATGGGTGGAGGATGGAACTTTGGAAAGAAAGGCTGAAGTAAGGATTTTTTTATTGGGTAATATGGATTTGGTATTTGGTACGTATACGTATTTGATGTATATTGCAAAGGGGAAATTGAGAGGGGAACTGGAACAAAGATAAGGACAAACGCTGCCAATATAACTAACTACCTGAGATGTACAGATGTATGTATGTATGTTTGAATTTCTTCAACAGTAGCATATCCACATATATCGCATAAGATATCTTTATAACCAGATTCTTGTTTGAGATGTTTCTGCCGGTCGGCTGTAGACTTTAGTCTTTTTATTAGCTTTGATAAATAGGTATATAT
>JAQFZW010004585.1:0-10006 GCA_034687055.1 Heteromurus nitidus
ATATTGTTTTGTAAACGCTTGTTCAATGTCCGTCTTCTAGATCTATTAATTGTATGTTTGCCAATACTAGGCATTTTATGTCGGCTTCATGCAATGAATGAAATTATATACGAGCTAATTTTGTGCTATTGGGAAAAAATGGGCGGGTGAAATTATGCATATGCACAACGGACAAATATGGCCTGGATAGGATCCGAATTAGCACTGCTTGAACATGTGCATGAAATGCACAAGCAGACAAATTATCATTTACCCGCTTGAGTCAGTTCTGATTTAGTCTCTAAAGCTCGTCAAAAATTTTCGTCTTTGACGAACTGCTTGGATTGGTTCTGAAGTTGTACCTGTGGTGCGTGGAACTTTGGGCACCAAAATAAGACTTGCGGCACTGAATAAAAACTTTCTTATGTAGGATTTGGCCGATCGGGTAGCAACGAGACCCTGACATTGAAGACGATTTTAGGGAATCAAATTTCCGCAGGGGAGCTCAAAAATTTCCTTCATACATACGTGGAGATCTTCAATTCGAGCGAAATGCCAACTGCTGATTTCATGTGGCAGGCAACTTGTGAGGCGTCAATTAGCAACGTTGTCAACAAGGCCTTGAAGAAGTACAATGAGTCAATGAAGAAGAAGCTGAGAGAGAACAGTTACGTCTCAGAGGAAAAGTTGAAGAAAGCTCACGATTTTGCAGAGAAGCAATCTTTAGATTTGTACCGGAAGGGAAAGAAATTTGGAAACGAAGCAAAAATTACAGAGCACGAGAAAAGCTTGGAAAATCAGATAAAAAAGGAGTTTGCTGAGATGAAAAGACAGAATGAAGACAGGCGAACAAAGTATATTTTAAACGCTATCACAGAAGCTGTTGCGGCCTTTCGAAATTTGCTTCAAGACAACGTTTTTTTATCTGCGGATGAAGATTCAACTGAATTTTACCAAGAAAATGTTCTACGTCGAGAAGCGGATCAAGCTAAATCTCAGGCTGTAGATGACTTCAAAGATAAGATCACTCAAGAAGATGAGGATAAAACCAAAACTCACATTCAGCAACTTGAAAGAATGATTGAGACTTTCATCACATCTCATGTCAATATGAATAAAGTTCATCGCCGCAACGCAGAAAAATTTATGGAATCGATTTTGAACGACGCAATGGAAAAGTATTGTACACATTTGGAGGAGTATCTTAATGCTAACAAATTCACGGACATGGACGAGCTCCCTGAAATACAAGATTCTGTAAAGAAGGAAGTGATGGATGATTTTTCGAAACAGAAAAAACCTGGAAATAAAAACTTTCAGAATGAATTCAAGGAAAAGTTGGAAAGGGAATTGGGCAAAATTTATGTGAACTTGAAGACCCGACATAAAGCCGAAATTCAGGAGCTTCAAATAAAGGCGGATGCGTCGATCAGAGAAATTTCGGAAGAATATAAAAATTCATTAAAAGAATTTGCAGAGCGTATGGAGTCGCCTGAAGAAGACGAACTCAAGTCCACGCACTTGAATCATTCATCCGTTATCATGGAAGATTTCAAAAACACCAAGAACGTTTTCCCAGAAGACAGCTCACTCTTTTCGAAGCTGAACCAAAGATTGGAAGATGAGCTGGAGAAGGCGTTTGAATACGTGAAACAGGACGTCATCTGCTCCAAAGAGCGATGTGAAGCAAGCTATCGTGAAGCAATCGATGAAGGTTTTAACTACTACGTCGAAATCATCCATTTATTCAATGAATGCAACGCAAAGAGAACAAAGTACTTAACAAATGCAACATCCCAAGCCGTAAGATCGTTTCGAAATACACTCCGAGAGCAGTTTCCGTTGTGCGACGAGGAATCAACAGTATTTTATGATGAAAGGATGATAAATCAAGAAATAATACTGGCTAGATCACGCACTGTGGAAGGTTTCAGAGATAGACTTACCCAAGAAAATGAAGGTCAAAAGAAACTACTTGTTTCACAACTAGACGAAATACTGGAGTCGTTCATATCATCTCTCAAGAATCAAAATAAGGTTCACCGACGTAATGCAAATGCAGGAATGCTGTCAATAATGGAGAATAGGGGAGCAGTCCAGCAATTTAAGTGCCCAGTGTGCCTTGAAATTCCAAATGAAAAAGTGTTCCAGTGTTCCAGTGGACACACGGTATGCTCCCAATGTCGGAACACGCTGCGGCAATGCCCTGTTTGCAGAGAGGCTTATGGAACGGTGAAAATTCGAAACAGACAAATGGAGTTTGTACTTGATGCAATGATATTTCCATGTCCAAATAAAGACGAAGGATGTTGTCAACTTATCAAAAGGAACATGATTCAGGAACATTACAAAAACTGCAAATTTACGTAAGTTTTTTTGTATGCAATATTTAAGCATAATGGAAACATTTTAGCCTTATTTTTGGGTTTTCAGGGTGAAATCTATCAAACTTTGTGGAATGATGGGGTACAAATGTCCTTTTGAGTCACTGTCTAAGCAAGAACTTTCACTGGAGACTCACTTAAGAGTAAAACATGGCGCATTGGTTCACATTGGTTCCGACCTGCAACTAATTCAAGAATTTGGACACACTTGTTCAGGCTTTAGTCAAAACAAGTTCACACCTGTCTTAATTCAATCTGAAAAAAGATTCTTGCTTTTGAGCCATGTCACAGGGTTGACCCTCTCGTGGACTTGCCTCCTTCTTGAAGAAGATCCCGAGAACCAGCTAGACTATCAAGTTGAACTTTCCATTTCCCCATTGAATCCAAAAATGCCACGTTTACACCTCCAAATAGAATGTGTCAAGTACTTGGACGCGGAAGATGTGTTGGCGGAAAAATTGTTGCAAATTCCACTTGCCGTTTTGAGGAAACACTACTTGAAAGATGAAGCTTTGGTTGTGATGGTGGCCATACGGACAGCGTCCACAACCACAAAAAGTGTTCCGGTGGGCAGGCAGTTAGGAACTCTTGTGACGGTCTTGTCCGATTGAGAAAAAAGTGGACAAGTGTCGAATCGAGTAAAATGGTTATTCATTATTTAGAATTTATACTAAATTACTGCCTTACTGCAAATACTTATTCAGTTATGATAGAAATGTTTTTGTCAAATTTTAGGCGAATGACCGGTTTGTAATTTGTAACCTGATGTAGAAAATTTGCTTAAAATTCTGGCTATAATTTTATGTTTATCCAACCCATTAAATTTACAGTATGACTAATATTATGAAAAATTATTTGTGTTAAGTAATAAAAACCACAAAAGGACTTCGCATCCAAATTTTTTCTCGATTACGTAACAATTCTTGTGATTCATTGCAACAACAGAGAGTGGAAAAACCACATCCTCGTCAAAATTTATTCCTCATCGATGACTTCCTTGTGTTTGGTCAATTACATTTCATTTATAAAAACTACTAGTCACAGTATCATTTCAGCTTCAGTTTAGTCCTCCGGCATAATGGAAACTTCTGAAGCAATCGAGCAATTCAAGTGTCCCGTCTGCTTGGAAATTCCTCCTGATCATGTTTTGCAGTGCAAAAGTGGGCACACGATTTGCAGTCAGTGTGAAAGTACTTTAGAGGAATGTCCCATTTGCAGGGTTCCTTATGGAGAGGAGAAAATTCGAAATCTACAAATCGAGTATGTTTTGGACACGATGAAGTTCCCTTGTCCGAAGGAAGGTGATGGTTGCGGGGAAATGTTAGATCGGAGAGAGATCCTTGATCATGATAGAAATTGCACGTAAGTTCATAACGTAAGGCCACATCACACCCAAATCAAGCATATAAATCTGTTATTATTATTATTATTTTAAATGTATTGTCATTGTCCTTTCCCCGATGAAAGTGTCAAGTTGTACAATGTCTGCAAAATGATGGGCTACAAATGCTCTTACGAATTCGATCGGAAGCAAGTCGACTATCTGGAAGCCCATTTGAAATCTTCACACTTTGCTCAACTTCAAGAAGGCTTGGAAGTGCAACTCGTCCATGAAACCTTCGATCAGAATTCTCCCCAGTTCTTGGACACCATCTGGAATCCAGTTATACTTCGCTCCGACGGTCATACATTTTTAGTCACATGTTTTGTGAACGGTGCTACTGAAACAGCCTCTTGGACTTGTCTCATTCTTGACGATTTTAATAGTAAGGAGGCAAATTATGAAGCTGAGTTTTGTATCCCATCCGTGGGCGAGATCAACAACCAAGATATTCAGTGGCGGCAGGCGTGTGTTCCTTACTCCAAGGCGGACAAAATGTTTACTTCGTTTCAGGTGCCAGTTGCACTTTTGCAAGAGAATTATGGAAACGATGGAAGATTGAGTGTGTTGATATCTATTCAAAAGTATGAAAAGAGTGGCTTGTCCTTGCCGAAAGAGCTTCCCTTTCCAACACTGGTCACCGTCAGCTCTCAAGTTGAATATGAGTCTGGGTTGGAATTGGAAACTAATGTGGATACTGCCCAAGGTAAATCATGGAGACTTGACTCGTGATTAAATTAATGTCATTCTTGTTTCATTAGAAAACATTTTTAGTTTCAGATGAAGCTGAGCAAGACCACGATCACATCGTATTTGCCGGAAGTGCTTGCGCCCTCTGTTCCAAAACTCCAATCACAGGTGTGATGTTTCAATGTTTAAATTGTCAGGATTTTGTCCTTTGCAAAAAATGCTTCTCTCCAAAGATGCATGCACATCACATTTTTGCTATGCTTCACTCAACATTCCATGCTTCTTTAAAGAGCAACTCGTCGGTATTTCGTAGACTGAGAACAAGAACCATTCTACCAATAGTAAAAAACATTGATCGTAAGTTTACATTTTTTTATATTTTTTTGGCAATGATGTGCATCATTGGACAAATACTTCAACAATTTTTTGTCCTTTCAAAGCGGAATTTCACAACTCGATTAAAGCAGAGCAGACTTCAATTTTCGCAACAAGTTGCGATTGTTGTGGAAGTAATCCTATTGTTGGGGTACTACGGTACAAGTGTCTCCAGTGCAAAAAGTATGACTTGTGCGTGTCCTGTGCTGGAACTGGACTACATACCCATCATATATTTGGGATTATTTCCAATTCCTTCCAGGATCGATTTCTTAATGATTGGCTTCAGGATGGAGTTATAAGGTTCGAGTCTGAGGAAAAATATGAAATTATAACATGTGACATTGTGTTAATATTCATATTATAAAAATTGTCTTTTGGTTTCCAGATGGCCCCTTCTTAAATAATCGCACAGGTTGGTTTGAGCTACAGATTTTAGTCATACTTAAGTACGTCATTGCTTCTTCTTCATTGCGTCATGTAATTTTTATGACGCGTACATTTAAGGTTTATTTCCTACTGCGAAATAAAATGAGGAAAATCACTATCAACTCTATCCTTGTACTATAATCACAATGCATTGGCATTTTTAGTAAAACATTGAGAAATGGCTGGAAATCAAAAGTGGAGACATATTATTGTAATTATATCGTCAATCACATCACAACCATCATATCATGTCTTCACGTCATGTTGGAAAGTAGGGGAATATCATGTGACAATGACAATGTGACGATTTGCATTACTTGGAAACATGTAAAATGAAGAAAAGCATTTTAACTTGGCAAGCATGTCATGTGACATTATGAGTTTCTGGTGGACTTGCAATCTATAGTAACTGGAATACAACGAGGCTTAAACATTCCATACATGTGCATAAAAATGCCATGAATATGATTCATTTGGAAAATATTAGGAAACCGCAACCTCGTCAGCTTCAGTTTATGTTGTCAGTTTATGTTGTTCATAAATTTACAACGAAATGATGAATTAATTCATCAAATTCACTCAAAAAGGCTTTTGTTTATTTATTCTTCCTTCACATTTGTCGCTTCTGTCTAAAGTTCTCACCTCAGCAAAGATGGAAAGTTATGAAGCAATCGAGCAATTTAAGTGTCCCGTCTGCCTTGAGATTCCACCCGGAAACGTGCTTCAGTGCACAAATGGTCACACAGTTTGCAATTCGTGTCATATCACACTCAAGGATTGTCCCATTTGCCGGGTTCCATATGGCACCGAAAAAATCCGTAATTTACAATTGGAATTCATGCTGGATTTAATGAAGTTCCCATGCCTCAATAAAAAGGAAGGGTGCGAAGAACGGATGGATCGAAAGGATGTTATGGAACATTTCAAAATATGCAAATATAAGTAAGTTATGAGACATTTTTTGCGAACAAAATATTCTTAATTTTTTTCAATTGTTTTTTTCATTATAATCTCTCATACCCTCACCCAGTGTAACAAATATCGAAATTTGTAAAATTCTCGGCTACAATTGTAATTACAAACATCGAATCAAAGCCTCACAAGGGGACATCCTGACATCCCACTTGGAAGCTGAGCACGAGGCAATTGGCATCCAAGGTTGTGGTGCGCAACTCATCTTGGAAAACGTTGTGAATCCGGTCATGGTCGGAAATAGTAGTTGGAATCCCCTCGTGTTCCATCATTCTAGAAATAAATTTCTGCTTTTGAGTTACACCGATTGTAAACGGAAGGCTCTCTCTTGGGTTTGCCTGATTCTTGATGATACCAATAACGACATGGATAATGCCTCGTACCAAGTCCACTTCTCCATTCCCCCTTCCAAGAGCACACCAACTGCGGAAGACCTTCGGTGGACGCAACAATGTGTCACGTATTTAGGCCTGGAAAATATGTTGGTCGCAAAACCATTCCAAGTTCCATTGGAATTCTTACGAGAGCATTACGTGAAGGAATGGAGCTTAAACGTAAAAATCGAAATAAGGAAGGATTCTTCTTCGCAGGACCGTCAACTGGAGGGTCATCCTCATGCATTCCACGTGTTTGCAATGATTCGCTCCCTGGTACAATTCAAAGTTTTGGAGGGAGCTACACGCGACTGGAGTCGTACAATTTTGCATGACGTTCATCCGGATTGTTAGTCTAGAAAAGCTTATATTTTTCCTTCTTTCAAAATCTAAAAATTATTGCAATACATTTTGTTGGGGAATTTTCGCATTTTTCAGCAGGAATTTTTGAGTGTATCAATACTCGGAGTACAACGACAGCCTTTATTTTCACAACGTGTGATGCTTGTGGCTGCAGCCCCGTTGTTGGAACGAGGTTCAAGTGTATCCAGTGTCCGAACTATGACTTGTGCGAATCTTGTTGCGGATCGGGGATCCACTCTTATCATATCTTTGCAATTATCACAAATTTGCATCAGGACAGATTTATTTGCGGTTTGGAGAATGGGATTAGGTAAGTTGTATAATATTTTGTTATAGGAAGTCTTATAGATAGTTGGATAATTGGTATGTATGTATGTATGTAATTTAGGGTTAGATTCTGCAGAGATGGACACAGCAGAATCTAGTCTTAATAATTGGTATACTTGCAATTAGTTTATGAAAATATTTGCGCTATCTGTACATACTGTGTCTTTATGACGAATTTAATCTTTGGTTTCAGGCGTGGACGTTCATTTCTTCCGATCTCGTCAACGCACAATAATTATTGAAACAGGTTTTTACAATAAGCGCCAATAAATATTCTATTATAAAGTAAAATTATTTATTATTCTACTTGAACTTATGAGATTGTAGCATAATTGATACGAGACAATTTTTTATCAATAAAGACACAATCCTCTAATCCAATCTTCCCTCCTATTTAACTAATGTTTCATTTTCAGAATCATTTAACATTTCAGATCACACGGGCATTTAATTCAATAATTCATTCATACAATTCATGACTACATGACCTTTTCGTCGCTTAGAAACTGGAATTGGATACTTGGAAATTGAAACTTGTTACTTGGTTCGTGAAGTCTTGACCAAAATTTAACTCGGAATAGGTTGCATTTTCTGAAAAAAGGAGAAAAAACCACAGGGTATTATTTGACATAGAATCGACAAGAGGAACATTTCTAGAGAACAATTTTTACCTGGGCTTTCGTCTCTATTCGGCACGGGAAACATGTTTTCGGCTTCATTTTCATCGTCCGAAGGACCGGCAGTAGGTTTACGACCTGAAATGCAACAAGAAATTTTCATTTACAATGACAAATGTCCCAAATTAATTATCAAGATACAACTTTGGAAAATTGGAAAATGGTACATGATGCATTCAGTTAAAATCATTCAACTACATCATCACCAAGATTGACACGACCAAATGTTAAGTTTGGTAAAGTTTTTGGGTAAAAATTTGTCAACCAAAAAAGTTAACCCAAATAAAGTTTTGGTAAAATAAACTTGGGTTGGATTGCGATAGCCGTACGCAGTAAAATTTTTTACCAGTTACGAAAAGTTTTTTCGTAACTGGACTAAAAAAATTTTATTGCAGATCTCGACGAATCTCATCATGCGGACTTCAAAAACACATTTTTAGAAAATTCGAAATTTTCAAAAAATTCTAAGTCCAAGATGGAACTTTGAAATTTTTTCAAGTTTTTTTCGTATCCCAAACAAATTTTTTTTATTGCAGATCTCGACTCGCCTTTTCATTCTGAACAACTTTGACCCTTATCATTTTCCACCATTAATGCTTAATTTTAGAGATATTTCCAAACTTTTAACATTGTCTTTGGTTAGGTTTGGTTAATCAGGTTAGGGGAGGGTTAAGGCCTAACCTGATTACCTAACATAGCAAATGTGACCAAAACTGCTTAATGTTTGACACATTTGTGGGAAAACGGCTGAAATCTTCAAAATACTTCGAAAATCTTTAATCTTTAAAATTCTCCGAAAATCTTTAAATTCTTCGAAAATCTTTAAATTCTTCGAAAATCTTTTAAATTCTTCGAAAATCTTTACGAGTTGCAATAATGTTTTTAGTCCAGAAGGTACGAAAAAACTCCAATCGTTGATTTTCTAAAAATGTGTTTTTGAAGTCAGCATGAGATTCGTCGAGATCTGCAATAAAAAATTGTTGGTCCAGTTACGAAAAACCATGAGAAAACGAAATTTTACTGGGTACGGCTATCTACAATCCAACCTGAACTTGACATAAGGACAAAAGTATAAAATCAAAAAAAAATACTTGAATTATTGGCCATTTTTGGTGCTCCATTTGCTTAGCCTGCTCCTTTTATACCGTCCCCCGAGTGGAGACTTTTTTTACTTGATACCCATCTATATGCTTGAAACGTGCATATAATCTGCTTGACCTCAGACCAGAGACCAGGTACTAATTTGAATATGCACATGAACCCTTTGAATGCACCCATGTAATGAAGTGGACGTGTATGCACTAGAGATTAGCGTCGGTTTGTATATTTTATCCTAATTTATGCTAATGCCGCTAATTTGTTGTCACTACCGTTTCCATGACAATGTAAATATATGTATCATACAACTCATTTGCATTGCCGACAGTGCATAAGGTTGGAGTACTGCAACATTCCTGATTCCAATGACCCAATGTGGATTAAAGCAAGAGCTTATCTAAAGTGTCGCCGTATATTGAATGAAGTCAATGTCCAAATGAATAAGCGAGGTCAATTGATGCATATGAATTCACCACCTTTCTGCGTGTATGCATCGAGAGCATGTGACCGCCAAGCCTATAATTTGTAAGTCATGGCATGTGTTCACATTTATATATATAATTCAGGCACAAGAGCGTGAGCCATACAAATGCAACCGACCCCACTTCATGAGCCGAAAAATTAAGTGAGGTTATGGTTTTGGAAAACGTTTTTAAATGTGTGTGTGTTTTAAATGCAAAGTGAGTGTGACAATAACAAGGTGAAAAGGTGAAAATGAAATGATTCTACTAAAGTTTGCCAACCAAAATGAAAAAAGCACTTCACAAATTGCAACCATGTTCTGCAATTTCTGTTTAGCTAATTGAAAAAGAAAATGCAAAGAATTTGGCACAAATGGAAATTTCTGGAAACATAACTGGTACAAATTTATTAATTTGTAGTAGTGCTGTTAACAGATCAGATCAGATTGGATTTATCAGATTCTATTCAGATCAAATCAGATACCACGTTTTCAGA
>JAQFZW010004586.1:0-10005 GCA_034687055.1 Heteromurus nitidus
TTTGGGTTTGCTATACTTAATGTACACCTCACGCCCATAGAGTGGAGGTGGCTATATGTGCGATTCCACCGGGAACCGCAGCCTTTGAATAGTTCAAGAGCCAATCACACAGTGCCGGACACGCACACATGGACACACACAGGGACACACACTCATTTCATTCCAGCTTTATGTTTGTAGATAACCATTGGACATGGCCTACTCCGAATCCCCGCACACCTGAAATAAGTTTTTTGTCTTATAATGAGATTTAATTGCTAAAATATGTGGTTGTACGCTTAAATAAATATTCATTACTTAAATATATTTTATTTTATAATTGAGAGTACATTCTATATTCCATGTCAGAATTGCAATGGAGGAATACAATATCAGTTTTGTCGAGGAACGAATTGATCTTTAAAACTGGCTTTCGAGGAGTCGGGAGAAACAAAAAAGTTAATAAATCTGAGGTCGAGCTCATGCAATATCTGCCGGAGGATGGAAGATTTGGAAGTGGAAGATCACGAACAAATTTCGTAAGTTTTTATGTGGTGCCACGGTGCCAGGGTGCCACCCTCTCGTTCCAATATGTAATAATGTTTGTAATTCGCTGTGCACCCAGCTGGTGAGAGAGTAGTCTAAATAAGCATTCCAATTTTACTCACGATCACACTTGTTCATTTCCGGGTTGGCAACCCGGCGGGTTGCAAAAACACCAAGCCAGCCCACCGGGTTGGCTTGGCTTCGCTATTTCGCGGGCCACCGGATTGGTCGGGTCGGCTTGGCTTGGCTCTTTCGCGATCCAGCGGATTGGCCGGGTTGGCTTGGCTCTCTAGCAAGCCATCGGATTGGTCGGGTTGGCTTGGCTCTCTAGCAAGCCATCGGATTGGTCGGGTTGGCTTGGCTTGGCTCTTTCGCGATCCGGCGGATTGGCCGGGTTGGCTTGGCTCTCTAGCAAGCCATCGGATTGGTCGGGTTGGCTTGGCTCTTTCGTTGTATTTACAATGTTAAATATGTGAATTATCTCAGAAATGAGCGAGCTCAAGCATTTAGTGCATGCTTTTTCTTCTTATCTTATTAATGAAGTGGTCGAAACTATTGTTTGACCACTGAATAGTCAAATTTCATGATAAAACATCAACCTACCCGCGGCGGCCCCTGGATTGGTCGGGTTGGCTTGGCTCTTTTGCAAGCCATCGGATTGGTCGGGTTGGCTTGGCTTGGCTTGGTCGAGGTGAGTGAACACGTGTGCTCACGATGAGAGAGGAATGATTTTCCGGAAGTTACAAATATGGTTTCGGCAGGTGTATTATTTTTTATGGCTACTTAATAGTGTCATAAAGTCAGAGTGTATGATTCAGCGAAATTGCACTTGTCAATTTACTTTGGTGGGTCAAATGCAATATGCATAACCTGCGTTTCCACAACTTTCCGCTTCCACTTCCGCTTGTATTCATTTGTAGCTATGTTTTACGGAATGTGAAATCTGCTCTAGCTGGAAGCCACGATTACTCGTTCATTCGACACGTCTTTTCAAATTTTTGTAGAAACAGGATTTCAATGTTTCGGCACTTCGGCAGTCGGCATCTTCGAAGTGTTGGCGATGATGACAAACGGAGAAATGGATTACGGCATGTGGTTCCACTCGGGCAAGACAAAGTCCTTGGTGCCTCTGCAAGGGAAACGAAGGGGATCATGACGAATCTGGTATTCCTCTGAATTACCACTGGAATCCCCATCCATGAGTGCCAGGTCGGATATCAGTGATTATATTGTGTTTCTTCGTTGAAAGTAGCTCTCATGTCACAAATTTGTTTTGCTTCAATTACTTAGATCGTGAAGGATCAAGCTGAAATTGTGAACTTGAGCTGTAAGCTTGAGGAAATATATGTATCTTCTCGAATGAGTCTTTTTGTCACCAAGAATGTAAACTGTGCTTGGAACGAGTCTTAATAGGTTCCTAGTCCATAAATCTTAAAAGAAAGTATGTAAACGTTATTTAAAATAAATTAAAAGATAATGTAATATTTTGTAACATTTCTCAATAATCGTCAATTTAATTTCCAGAAATTTCAATTTCAGAGCGTCAACAAAGAGCTTGAAGGATATCCAAAGGAATATGCACCAACAAAGAAGATTCAGTCACACAGCAGCAATAACTTTTATGTACATTTTAGACGGCCGGCGAAATGTCCTCCGAAGAATCCTCCGGAGAAAAATGCAAGCTTTATCTTTTGCCTATAAGCAACCTTTGATTTTTGTTTAACTTTTTGACTAAATAATCTGCTTTTTACGGAGTTGTTTTTAGTGAAAGTTTCTCTGGAGGAGATACTATACATGAATGATATACATAAATACATGAAACACTATCTTAAACCATGAACAATTACGATGTTAAAAAGTTCATATATTATATAAATATCAACAGTTGAAATTTTCGCCTTCATGAGGGACCCGACCATACGTCTAATCTTATTTCTAATGGTTACGCTAGGTTCGGTTCTTCGTCTTGAATTTCCTTCGGATGATTTAATGGAGCGAGAGTGGTGTGGCTCGTCGTCTGGGACTTGGTTTAGAGCGATTGCGGAGTTTTAAACCAGGAGCCGGGATCAAAGGAGAGGAAGGAAGGTCCGCTATATGCTTCCGTTTTCCTTTCGTAGCGATGAGCAGACCAGCATCATGCTTTTTCTTTGTGCAACATTTTGGTGAGCTAGTGATTGTGGGGATGGGTAGGACTTCATCCATTTCAGGCTCCGGGACCACATCAGGACGAGATGACGATGCCCTTTGTTCTTCTTTCTTTTCGCTTGTGCCTGTTTTTCCATCTTTTGACTTGAATTGCTGACAAATAAATATATAGCATGAATTGTATTATGTTAAAAACTAATGGAATTTACAATAACCTTAAGATCATTTTCTAAATTCTGAGGTACTAGTACCTCAGACCCCAGTACCTCAGTACTTAGTACCTTGTGCTTAGCAGGTTTAATCTTAATAATTTTTCTATTTCGTTTATAGCTCATCCTCAGAAGTTCTTTTTTTGTTAAGCCCCTGATTATTGAGTAAGCTTTCGGCAATAAGGGGAATGCTTTGTCGTGTACAGTTCGTGGTACAATATTTGACGGGCAGGGTTGAGAAACGTTCAACGTCTCATCAACAATGTCATTTGGCAAGACCATTGGCTCATATTCTACTATATCATAACCCTGCCCGTTTGCTGGCCTATTTGCCACCACATCTCGTTCGTCGTTAATGTCGCTCCTAATAAAAAATCATAGAAGTTAACTTATATATCAATTAGCACATACTATAGCAAAAATAAATTAATCTATGCATAAAGTAGCACATACAGATTCTGAGAATCCCAAATCTTTCCTGCGTTTCCCCGTTTTAGAGGGATCGGGGTGGCTGGGCAAGATTCGCAGGCTGCCAGGATTGCGTTGAAGTGATTCACCAAAACATGTTTGCGGAAACCATTGGGGAAGGTTGTAATGTTGCACAAGTGACACTTGTGAACAGTTCTGCCATAGGTATGAGTCGGGATGTAAATCCTCTTCGCCAGGATCGAGTCCAAAGCTTGAGTCCACTCTGACTCCGGGATGCTCGGCGGAATTCTTGGAGAAAAGTGTGCAAATGTGTGGTGGATCATCGAGTGAGTATCAAGGATGTTCACGCTGCAACAGGTTTTTCCGCAGTGGATGCACTGGCGTGGATTGAGGGGGGGATGCTCAGATTTCTTTCTCTTCGCTGAACGGCCTTCCTCCCGCCGAGATGAGTTTGTGGGGCTGATTTCGAAAGTGTCTTGTCGGAATAAAACTGGGATTTCGTCATCAGTTTCTCCCATCCCAAGGAACTCGGAGTCAAGATGAAAAGGAACAGCTTCGATGAGGACGGGTGATGGTTCTTCAAAGGATTCGTCAAGGTCAGGAACCTCAGGTTTAACGCTGTAAATTTCATCTTGGGTCTCGATCTCGCTGACGGACGGAGATGATTGTTCGCTTGCTCGTGACGGTGATGTTTGCTCTTGCTTACATTGTAAATTTGTCAAATTTGCAGAATCCTCCTCCAAATCGCAGCTTTCGTTTTTCACAATGAGCTCAGCGAAAGAACAACTGGGTTTAGACACGGATGAATGTCTCAACAGGATTCTTGGTTTTGTTAAGGTCAGTCTGGCACCTGAAACATATTTCAATATTTTCAAATTAAACTTATTTTTATTTCATTTGTTTTAGATACACGCGACTTACGATTAGTTAGTTAGCTTCAACTTACATTTCTCCTTTGCTTCCTTCCTCAAGACTTGAGCAATATCGACAGATTTTGGAGGATATTCCATCGTTGTCTCTTGTTCACCTTGTTCCAAAATGATCTGATCATGGATTTTTCCAACGCAGGTGACAATCTCCATTCGATTCTTTTCCAGAATCTGGAACAAGCGAAGGAATTGAGCTGCCAATGAGGCACAATTATGGCATAAATTTACTCCGAATTCTCCTCCTCCTGGGCCGTAGATGAGTGAATTAAATGAAGTCGAGAGTGGGCCGAATTTCTTTGTGTCCACTTCCAAGTATCGAAGCAGCATTTTAAAAGCTCTGGCTGTTGTGTTGGTGGTGGTGATGCCATCATTTTGACAGTCAGCCAGACACAGAAGACAGCTGCCTTTTGTGCCAACTTCAATAACCATTTCTTTTTCAGTGCTCATCTCTTCTCTCTTCGAACGTCAGTAAGATTCTGTTGGAAAGAAAATAAGATGAAGATTAAGTCACGAATTAAAACTTCAGTTTGTCTGCCGTGTGATAATTTATTTGTTCATTTTTTAAAACATTTCTCGTTGCCAAAGCAAAAGAAATCCTTACCAAAAATTAAAATTAAACATTATTTCTATCTCTATCATACACAACACTGCAGCGATTTAATTGTAGATTTCAGAAGTCGATACTTCAGCATTTGTCAGCACTGTTTTCAGTTGTTTTGCTCCAAGTCTGCCAGTCTGTTTGTTGTGGTTTGTAGGAATGAAGGAATGGAATATGTGCAAGATTGCAAGAAGATGTGAGCCACGGTGAGCAGATGCTGTTCTGGATGAGACATGCTATCGCTATGCATGAAGGTGTTACATGTCTCTTTTATGAGTTTCAGCTTTCACAATTTTGTCATGTAGCGTGATTCTGTCTGACATGCTTTGTGAGAGAATAGCACGTGTGTACTCTTTGCTCTTGCAGTTCAACGAGTTAGTGCATCGAAATGCATTCTGCTTCCCACATAATAAAATACATTCTCTAAGCTTGTACATAACATAGATATGGATACCTTTTAGGATTAGGAGTCCTAATTTAGGACATATATATATATATATTTCGTGGATAACATACCTGGACCATTTTCCATATTTTTGTAATGGTCCGGAGTGCTCGATGCCGAGAGAAGAGGTAACATTTCTAAGAGTTACCTCCATACCCAGCGCTTTTCTTACTGTCAAGTCTCATGAAGGGATCTGTGTTTTTCTCTGCACAAGAGCATACAGCACCACAACATCCCTTTTAAAATGTCACATACTCTCAACTCAGAATTTACTCAATTTGATTGAAGAATTACCTAAATTTATGTGGTTTTGCTGAATCTCTTCTTAGCGTGGATTTCCCTCTCGTTTTTGTACTTTCAATAATTTAAAAGCCAAAATACATACACCACCACTCACTACGACGTTTATTCCACTTGTTTTGGAAATCATTTAATTTATTCTTGCATTCTTGATTGTAAACATGCGTGAATGGAACAAGGACTACATGCGTTGCCTTTTGGTCGTCTATGTCTTCGTCTTCGTCTGCTGCTACTGTTATTGTACGTTAATCATCTCGTTGCAAGTTTCATCGTGAACATATAATACATGTCATTTTTACAAAACGAAATCTGCTGATGGTTTGAAATAAATAAATTTCTTTCACATAGTTCCCGCACTTGCAGTATATGAATGTGCGTCGACACTGATCAACGATTTGGGATATATCTCGGAGGAAAATAGTAAGTTGGTGACCTAACCCATACAAACAATCTTTTAAATAAATATTAAGGAAGCACTCGTGTTAATAAACATTATTTCACATTTTTAATATTTTTAAATTCACTCCAGGACTGAATGCTGTGCTCCTTCTCAGCTTGCTGATAATTGTTAGCTGTGCATACATATTCACCCCGCCCTTCATATTTGTCGGAGTTTACTGGAAAATTTTGGTATGCAAGTTATATCACGGGCCACCACGTCCCTCCGTCACCTCAACAGCACAAAATGAGATTATATTTTTGTCAATAACAAAATTCTATCCTTCACTTGACTTACAGAAAACGGATGTTTTGTTCTGGATCTGGTTGTGTTCGGAAGTATTCCAGTTTGTGGGTGCACTTGGATTTTATGGCAACATTTCGGATTGTGAGGGAAGCAAGCCCTTCAAAAAATCTTTGAGAGGATTGGCTTTTTTCATTGTCGGAATGAAAAGTGTCCCCATCTTCATGACGTTTTGTTGTGGTGTCGGATATCTTTTAATTGGTAGAGTAGAACAGGCGCCGATGTATTTGGCACAGCTCCCTGGTGACCACGAGCCAATTGCCCCATTTCCTTGCTCACTCTCCAGGAATCGAAGGATCTTTGGGTAAACATATGGGGAGGCAGGTTGATGGTGAAAGTGAATAAAATTTTGGGACCTCCAGCTGTGTTCATACTTAAAATTGGTGAAGTTAATTTATTTATCTTGGCCAGTGTTCGTATTTTAATGGGTAATTAAAAGATGTCATTTAAAATATTGTTTTTATCAAACAAAAACAAGTGTAGATTGTAAACTGAAATAAAGATGATCATGGTATTTTTTGTCTTAAAAAAACTTATAGTCGAATTTCTGATTTACGGAAATTTGTGTAGGGCGTAGGGTGACGGGTGGGAGTGTACCGAGTTTGAGCTCTCGAAGCGCCATTCAAAAATACCGGAAAATTGCTAATTGACAAATGGCTTCTGGCAAGCTGAACAGAAATTTCAGTGCATTTGTTGGGGAAAACAAGCATAACTTTCATTCGCACAATATATCATGTATCAAACTCAGAACATACAAAAAATGGCCATGCATTTTAGCAGCTTCTCCTCGTTGAGGAAAAAGAAAGAAAATTTATTCCATGACACAATTTTCTTTGAGATTGCACTTGTCGCAAAGTGGCACAATTCAGATCACTTTTACCTCTTAATCTGAATCCTTTTGCAACTAGACCTTCTTTATTCTAGTGAGCATCAGAATTTTGCACAAAACTTGCGCAGCGAAGCTGAAAAGCAAGTTATTGATAATGCTCACGCCGTCTGTCTGTCTGTTACCATGATAGCGGTCATGCCGGGGGTACATATCAGTATTCCCCAGTTCCCCACACACTTGAGTCTCACACATACAAACACATTTAGCAAGGATTCACACATACTCACGCACACTCTTCCCAAGAATCCTATAAATTTGCTTACATTCTACCATATAAATAAATTTGCTTACATTCTACCATATAAATCAAATGTACATTCCTTATACGGCATCATACACATTCATATCTCACCTGTGCAAGCAGCAGGCTCATTTACATTACATTTAGGTTTAAAATATTTATAGCCCAAAATGTCCCAACTACACTTCTGCTGGTTGCAACTGCACATGCTGGCAAACACACTTGGTTTCACACACTTTCCAGATTTTTTGTCCAAAGCATGAATTTCTCACAGTTCATAGCACAGCTGCGAGAAAGAGACTGGGAGAGACACGCCACACGCCAGTTCACATTTCCATGTTCTTAAAAGTAGGTTCTCACTTTCTCACCCCCTTCTCTTCTCAATGTGAGCAGGTACACAAAAACTACACATTTCCTTGAAATATTCACTCAAAAGGTAAACAAGGTATCTTTCACAATAACACAATTTAAAAAATGTGCATAAAAATTTGAATAATTATAAATGTTGCAATCCAATAGTTACTCATTTTGATCTTAAATGGACACCAAACAGCGGGCTGCCACCTGCATCATGTGTGAGCTCCAGTGTCACACCCACTCGCGCCTCAACGAACACATGCGCAAGCACACCAAGGAAAGACCATTTGTGTGCCCAGCTTGCGACAAGTGCTTTGCCAGAAAGGGAGGCTTATCAACTCACAAGAAAACCCACGAGGGAGTAAGAAGGTTCAAATGCGACCTCTGCCCCAAAGCCTTTAAAGTAAAAGGATATCTCGCTACGCACAAAAATATTCTGCACGGCGACAAGCTATTCAACTGTCCAAGTTGCGAAAAGACTTTCAAATGCAAGAACTACTTGAAAACTCATGTTGCGTTCAACCATGCCGACTACGCTTCGAGACCAATCGGCTGCGCCATTTGCGAGAAGAGGTTCCTCTCAAATAACGACTACCGCTACCACCTCACCCGGCACACCACCGAGAAGTCGTTTAAATGTGAGCAGTGCGACAAGGGATTCTCAACAAAGGCGGACTTGAAGGAGCACAAGCAGGCACGCCACGAGAAACCTCAATTCCAGTGCGAATTTTGCCAAAGAACTTTTGGCCTCGCTAAACTCCTCAAGAAGCACGTGCTGAGGAGACACAACAAACCATCGATGACTCATCGTTGCTCCATTTCCGGTTGCAACAGAGTATTTCGTTTTCCCATTGACCTCAGAAATCATGAGCTGACCCACGGGGAGGAGAGTGGGAAGCCCTTTCAGTGTCCCGTTTGCTTGCTCCGATATTGCTACAAGTCTGCCATGAGGAGTCACATCCAACAGGTTCATGAACAGAAGAGGACGATCCTCTTTGAGTGTGGAGAGTGCTCGAAGAAGTTTCAAAGTAAAGGAGGTCTCAAGCATCACATTAAAGCGGTGCATACGCGGGAGATGAAACATCATTGTGTGTTCTGTCCGTTCCAAACTGCCCAAAGGGGAACACTGAATACTCACATCAAGGCGCATACGAAGGAGAAGCCGCATTTTTGCGAGTTGTGCGAGCACTCCGCTTTCACTCAGTCCATTTTGGAAGACCACATCCGTGCCAGGCACACGTGCGAAAGGCCCTTCAAATGTGGATCACCCTGTGCGAAAACATTTTCGTGTTCGAGTCAATTGACACGTCATCGAAAGATTTGTCGTGTGTCAAAGCCAAAAAAATTGTAAAAGTTGCAATTTTTTGCACTTTAGCTTTTGCATACTATTCCTCAATAAAATTTAATATTTCCAACCAAGATTCCTGATTTTAAAATGTTTTTTTTTGCTACAATGTGGAATGTGGAATATATTTTGAACTTCCACATTAATCGTATTCTCGCCACAGAGTAAACATCCATTCATTTTTTGATTGTTTACGGCTTTAAATCAACATAATTTTCAAATGTTAATCTTATTCTGTTTGAATACAAGGGTCATGTCCTCGTTATAAGTTACTAGACACTTTGCACATTGATAACCATGGCCGTAAATGCATGAGCTACAAAGCTACATTTCATTTCGGCAAGAAAGGGCCCTACAGGCTCGTATAAACCGAATGAAAATGAAATCTCTAATCAGATTAAGGATTATATTTGGAGATTTGGATACAGGTCTAATCAGTAATCAGATTAATGATTACTTCTTGTGTTAGGAAGAAGTCAATCATCTTCCTCATTTGTTATAACTAATTAGGTCGTCGATGTATTCTTAGTAAGTAGTACGCTTATTCAGCTAACACGTGTAAATGATGTAATTAATTAAGCTGAGTCATAATATATGAGTAATGTAACCTAGTTATGCACACGTTCCAATAAGGAAAGACCGAGATATTTCCCTTGTATAAATACGAGTTACGAAGATTAAAAAGGCAGTTGATAATTCCATCTCAGAAAAGGATATCGATACCTCCACTCAACTCATTCTTAAGCTCCCAACCTCATAACTCACGCAGTACTAAAAAGTACATAACTGGTGGAAGCGCCCGGTAATCCTGCGACTTTCAACGCCAAGCGAGTTGCCCAGAAAATTTTTCT
>JAQFZW010004587.1:0-10003 GCA_034687055.1 Heteromurus nitidus
GGGATAGTAGGGGCGTAGGTAGGAGACTATTCACAACCACATTTATTGCCAGTTTTGAAACTTTAAAGGCATGCAAATGTCACACTTGCAGGTGAAACTATGTTCAAAACATAAAACACTAGCTTGAGTTTTTGGAGGTCGTATGCTCAAAGAACACAATTTGTGCTTTGGGAATTCCTTTGTAAAAATAAAAGTTTTTCGTTGCTTGTGGCGAAAGCAAAAGAGAGTGCTACTGCCACTGCCACTTTCTCCAATAAAAATGTGTCGCCGTTAGCGGTGAATTTTTCAATGTAAACTCCTTTTTAATATTCACGAGCTGTGGAACAACAGCGAAGGAGTGTGCACTCTACACTCACACGAGATTCTTTAGTATTCAACGGCGTATGGAATAAACGGAATTTGTGCGCTATTTCACTTTGACCGCCACACTACGTGACGGCGACAAGTAATCTAATGCGAGTTTCATGGTGAAAAGCGTCAGATCGCTTACATTGCTTTCTCTCAAGTTAAAAATATTGTTTGTATGCGGTCTCACTAGAAAATTGGGAAAGGGCGAAAGGGGAAGGCAGGTTGCCACAATAATTGGTCTCATAACTTACCCTCATTTACAAATTGCGTGGTTAGGATATAGAATGGAGATAAAATAATGTGCTCCTTTTCCTTCCTCAACTCAAACGGGTTTCTTCCCTTTCCCCAAGCGTGTTTTACAAACTCGCAATTCTTTAAGTGATAGGGAAAAGGGTGTTGATTCGATTTGAATTTGGCAATTAGATTAGGAACGGTGATTTTGCGGAAGAAAATACGAGTAGGAAAAATCTTCCATTGGGAATCAACTCGACAGTCGATAGAATTGTGGATTGGTTGAACAGCAAGGAATTTATGCATTTTGCAATTTAGTTCGTTAGAAAGGAGAATTCGCATTACTCAAGTTTTCATCTCGGATTAGATATCAATCTGAAGATAAATGAGCAAATGAGTATCTGCATTTCATTACTGAAATTGGAATTCCTTTTCTTCTGTTTGTTCCTCTATTAAATGATCCCCACTTTTTAAGTTGATTAAATATGACGGATTTTCTATATCTGGGCCAATAATGCATTGTAACTTGTAACTGGAAGGATTGATGAGTCAGAATAGAACATCCGCGAAACTCATGAGGCATATGAGTTTAGGTACACATGGAATTACGCAAGATGTTTTTTATTGTTGATGGGAATTCACATGACCTGATGATTTCATATCATATTATTTTATGACGAAGAAAGCACGCGGGATGATGTTATTGAGCTGTGCGTTGTATGTAGTACTTATGTCGTGTACAGCATAAGAAGCTTACGATTTGTGAAAAACACAAGGATAATCTCAGTCTGCAGATGTTGACGAAGTGATGTAAGAGAGCCGTGGGCATGATGAAGACATTTCTAGATTCTTCATGCTTCCAAGAAAATGTCAATCGACTCGAGCAAATCATGGAGCTCTCACTTGACCAGAAAGCAAAGGAAACAAGTTATTTATATTTGTGGAATATAATGTTGTTTGTTTGTTGAAGTTGAAACTTTCTCTAGGAACGAGAGTATATAGTTTAGGAACTTTTGGCTCTCGGAATTCCCCCCATTTTCATATGTTTACTTGTGCCCTTTCTCGACTCACGCTTCCCATGACTCTCTTGCTTTCTCATTCTCGAAATGGAAAGTCCCCAAACTCAGTTTAGTTGTAGAGGAAAAAAGCAGTCTTTTCTGGGCACAAGCACTAAACTTCCATTTCAAACATGGATAGCGTACGCAGAAAATTCTTCAACTTTCCCATTGTGCCCACGACACGACTGATGTTCGGCCCCCTTCCACATTTCCACATGGATAAAAAGTAGGTGATGTGGTTGTGGATGTGCAGTGACTACGGTAGAGATGTAGTCTGAATATTGATCGAAAGAGAGGAAAAGGAGAGAGAAAGTTGGACTTTCACTCCCTGCTTCTCCTGCTCCACAAAAAAAATACTCTCATCTTCCACAGCAGGAACGGCACCAGAAGCGTTGTTGCCAATATTTTCATGCACGCTCTCTGCTGCGAAGACAAGTGCATGAGGATTGCCCCGTATAGCATGCTTCCCCTTTCTTCCTCAAAACCAAGCGCGGAGCTCGTGCTGAGAAGTTGCCCAGTACGAATGAATAAATCTCTCATATATAATGGATCTTATGGATCCTCCTGTCGTTTCAAGTCTACTTATATAGTTCCATTCCTTTCATCTATTCAGCCAGAGTTTTATACTCACGCTACCGTTTCGAGTAGAAGGAAAAGGTTGATGCTGTTGATGGTGGAAAGAAGGGATGAAAAAAGGAAGATATGGAATATGGATATTAAAATGGATTCTCCTCTAAGATTTAGAGGCTCATTCATGATGATCATGATGGTGATGAGGGTGAAAGTTGTAGGTTGTGGCACCTCACTCACTCTCTGCAACAATACACGTGCGTGCGTGTGTACATTTTTATTATCATGAGGTTATCCTCTATATGCATTCATTCGGAAGAAGGGAAAGCAACTGGATTGGATTTGTTGAAGGAGGTATTGCAAGCAAGCCCAGTTCTCAGTATTGAATTGGCTCAAATGTACTCTTCTCCTGTGAACTCCCTTTGTGAAAAGTAGAGAATTGCTTTGAGAATGTATTATCTTGTGGATGCCCACAATTGATGAGATGGCGTAAGAAAAAGAACAGAACAGACGGTTTCGTTCCCGTATGCGTACACCCGCACCCGTGCCGGAGACCCGTTCATATTCCAGTCCGGCACACATGTGACCTAGATTTTGGGAACGAGGGGATGATGATGATGATGGAAGTTCACTGAACGTACGCAAATGTCAGATTTTATGAAAAGAATCAGTAAAATTGGATTGCTTCCTCTTCTTCATCACCACCGTAGCCACTGCAAACTAGGAACAATGGCAAAGTGGAGATTTTAGGAGCATGTGAAACATTATGAGATTGCTACATCGTACAGTATCCACACAAATGTGTGTGGCTGATCATTGGCATTTATTGATAAGGATATTTAGGATGCTCATTTAGCTGCTTAATGTGTTCGATAAAGGAAAAGGAGGAAAAGGCAACTATTGAAGCTTTCATGTTAAACTGAAATGATCGTAAACGTTTCCTTCTTTTGTGCACTTTTACGATTTTACAGCGGAAAGCCAAGGGCCAGGACGTGTTCGAAAAAGTGTGCGATTTTATCAACCTCGTGGAGAGGGACTATTTCGGCCTGAATTTCATTGACAGACATGGCTACACCGTTTGGGTGGAGAACGAAAAGAGGATGTCCAAACAATTTAAAAGTAAGTTACTTCTCACTTCTTCGGTTCGTACGTACCTTGGAAAGGGATGAGATTCGTGAAAGCATGCATAAATCATTTAATCATGTTGCAATATTTGAATTAATTACGTTTGCAGGTGAGCCTTGGGAAGTTAATTTCCAGGTGAAATTCTACCCTCCAGAACCTGCTCAGCTTCATGAAGATATCACGAGATATCATCTTTGCCTACAAGTTCGCAACGATATTCTGACAGAGAAGTGAGTGGAGTGACGCAAGAGAAAACAGACACCAACTTTTGTTGATGTGCCCTTCGGGATTATTGCTAATTACTCTTTTTCTTCTGCAGACTGCCATGCTCGTTCGTCACACATGCGCTATTGGGTTCTTTCCTTGTCCAGTCGGAACTCGGCGACTATGACCCCGACGAGCATAGAAGTCATTACCTCAGAGACTTTAAGTTTGCCCCTAATCAAACGCCAGAACTCGAGACCAAAGTAATGGAGCTCCATAGGACTCATAAGTAATTCATGCAGCCCAACCAAATTTGATCGTATATCAGAATGAATTTACTAAAAATAGAAATTGATCATTTTGTCTATTCGCAGAGGTCGGACTCCTGCAGAAGCAGAACTAAACTATCTGGAAAATGCCAAGAAGTTGGCCATGTATGGTGTTAGTCTTCATCCGGCGAAGGACTCTGACGGTTTGGATATCAAACTTGGGGTTTGTGCTAGTGGTCTGACGGTGTATAGGGACAGGTCAGCATCTGCTGCTAGCCACTTTCTGTTAATTCAAGTGAATAGCTCTGTACTGAAGATGTTATTTATTGCAGACTAAGGATCAATCGATTCGCCTGGCCGAAAATTCTGAAAATCTCGTATAAACGCCAACATTTTTACATAAAAGTTCGCCCTGGAGAATTTGAGCAGTTTGAGCCCACCGTAGTCTTCAAATTGAACAACAGAAGGGCTGCAAAACTGTGCTGGAAAACTTGTGTGGAACATCATACTTTCTTCAGGTATGATTACCGATACATGTTAAACCTTTAATAATTATTCGGTCTCAAATTAGCACTAACAAGGCAAGTGTAATCTAAACTTTCTGAAAATAGATTAATGGCCCCAGAACAACCAACGAAATCCGGCTTTTTCCCTCGGTTTGGTTCGAAGTTCCGCTACTCTGGAAGAACCTTTTACGAGACGAAGAATGCGACAATAGACCGGGTCGCTCCAAAGTTCGAGCGCAGTCTGAGCGGAAGAAATATCACGTCAAGAAGTATGGATGGTATGCAAACGCTCAATAGTAAATCGCTGAACCAGTTCCGGTTGTGCAATACTGATTCGCGAAAACATTCTTTGTATTTGTTTAGCATTGGGTGCTCGGCATAGTTCAATGGAAGACCTTGAGGCTAGCAAACGGCATACTTTAGTTGACCAAGTACCTTCGGGAACAACAACGCCCGACCCATCCAAAGAGGAGAAGAAAAAGGACAAAGTAAGTTTAGTTGGGAGAGGGAGCCCTCATTTATTAGTACCTATTGGAAAAGTTATTGTTTCCGTTCACTCCGTGTCTATGATTTCAGCAGCAAAGAAAAATGCTATATATCCATATCTGTATATAATATATATATTATAAACAAGTAGAATAGATGTGACACCCTTTTTTAGCCCTTTTTGCATTTGATATAGCTGTAGATGCATTGCAATCGTTGTGAGTTTAACGGTTAACGGATAGAAAGGAAAATCAGCGTGGAAAATGCGTACCCATACTAAATTCAAACAATTTAACAAACCCTTTTAGCAAAGAACACTTACAACTAGTTTAGGATTTTAAACACTTAGGTTAAAATAGAGTATATTGTATATTGTACAGAGTACTGCTATATTTAGTGACACACACGCACATGGCACTAACACGCTTGAAACTTGAACATGGTTGCGGGCTCGCTTATTCACACATGAAACACTGATAATGTGATAGTCAGAGAATATAGTCAACTTATTTTTTTATTTTGTACCTTTGAACAACTTTTCTTTCCTTCTTCACACTACTCACAAACCACCTAGACCTAACAGTCATTGTCAGTGTTTATGAAACGATGTTGATTGCCTCGTCGTGTTACATTGTTTGCAAATTTTAAGTTGTTGACTTTTGCTATATTGAGTTGATGTGTCACGAGTAATTGGAAGTTAATGATCCCAAAAAAATGATATGTGTGCACGACACCGACATTGATATATGCACAGTGATGAGTTGGGACATGAAGACACAAAGAGTTGTTGGAATACTTACAGTTTTTCTCAATACTTTTGAAATGATATGGTGTATGTGTTAACTAATGATAAAAAACTGATGCTGGATGGCTGCCTTAGTTGGGACAGTTTGGTTCGATGGATGGTTCGAGCAGTAGTTCGGATGAAGGCGAGTACGAGACTAAAGATGAAGATTCTCAAGTGGAAGAGGTCAAACAGGGCTCATCAGAGGCTGCTGATGAGAGAAGGGAGCAAGTAAGGGCGAAGGTACGATCTTTGCCTGAACTAGCTTCCTCCACACTTCTCGCTTGTCTCAATGATTTGAACAGTTTGAGTCAGTGTGACAAACCTCCCTCTGGTGAGGGGGTCACTCCCTCCTCCGTTGCTCTTTTTAGTCACCGTCATAATTCCTATGCACTTCAGCTAGCTTTTCGCTCTCGCAAATCCATTTGTGTCGAGACCACGGAGTTTTTGCAGGTATTTTAAAACCTACCCAATTTTTGAACACAATAGCAAACAGCCAGTATCAATATATTTGTCCTCTCTCTTCTCTCTTTTTCATATATTTGATTCATCTCAACTTGTACTATTTCGTATTTAATTATGAGTTTTTAATCAAAGTATATAATAATCTGTTTTTTGTCTCTCGATATATCAGCAGCAAGAAGCGTATATTATATCCGCAAAAAGTATTTTTCTCTGATGCCAAGCAAAAGTCTCGTGAGAGCCAGTAAAATTTCCGTTGGTCCACATCTATATTTTCTTCTCTCGAACAATACTGAATTTTTCAATTCAAACTGTAAACGACATTCCTATTTCGACTTTGCGTTTACAGTCTCTCGCTTCCTTTTCATTTGCGACCTTTCATAGATGCTTCGTACATAGTCACCTGTAAAAAAAACTCTTGAAACTTGAAATTATTCCTCTCTGGTGTGTGGTGGTGATTTATATGATGAGTGAGTGGCACGTGTACGTGTGTAATAATATCTCCTGTAGTCCTGTAAAATAGTGAATAGAGTGAGAGTGATATCTTTTCTCGGGGTGCTTCAAGCTTTCTTGCATGTCACAAAACCTTCTTCATTTGTCTTTCCATGATTCTAATTGGTTCATTGAATATGTGTTCGTCGCTTATTTTACTTTTGTATGTTAGCAATTAAGTAATGAATATAAAGTGTAAAAATGTACTACGGTCAGCGTATGTTTTTGTGATTACTTGGTAGCGCATCTAATGATTTTTATAAATTATATTATATTTTTTGTTTGGGTTTCCCATTTATATTTTATGTTACTCGTTATATCAAATGTACTGTAACTTCGCTAAATCTAAAGATTCCAAGCTGTACTTGAGAATTTGTTGTCTACTGTGCTGAGTTTGTAAAAGGGATTGTCGCTGGGGTTTAGCTCTTTCATTTGAGGCTTCTTATTGACAAAATGATCTGATGTGATTTGACAGAAACCCATCGGTGGAGTGGCAGTTTTGCCTCCGATCAGCTTCACGAAAGAGAAGAAAGATCATCAGAAAGATCCTGGTTATGGTCTGCCAGAGCCAATCATGGAGCACCCGCCACCCCCACCTCAACCAGAGCCAAAAAAGAAGAAGAAGAAGGAAAAGGAGCCCGTTGCTTTGCATGCGGACATGACGAATGGATCCGCGGACGTTACCCCGTCAAGGAAAAAGGTACAGAGCTTGGAGAAAGGGTAACGGTTAACCTGAGGGGGAAAGGGTTTGCGTTTTAGGGACGAATTTGGCATCATGTGGGATTTTGGCATCTTGGCCATCATGATATACATATAACTGTGCCGTCTTCTTGTCTCGTGAACTATTGCACGGCTGAGAAATAATCGGCTTTAAAATGCAAAGCGTAATTAAAACCGCTTAAGTAATTACATTCTTTATTATTTGGTTATGGCATGTTTATCATGCGGCTCACAATCTTGGGTTTCGTCATGTTTATGTTTTATTATGCATGGAACTATTTTTTTGTTTTTTTGTTCTGACTTTTTATGTTCGGTATAGACCGGTGGATTATTCAGTGGCGGCTTCTTTGGTAGAAAGCAAGTAAATGGTAGTGCCACTGAAGGCTCAGACTCACCAGTGTCCCCTGACAGAACACTCAGCCCCCTTAGCTCCCCATCCATCACTGATCAAGACAGATCTCTCGGCTCTCCAGGAGGACAAATGCAGTACACGAAAGAGTATGAGTATGACGAGAAAGTGATTGATGAAGGGAAGAAGGGACGTCTTCCTGGAGTAACGACCGGCGCGTTCAGTTATGAAAAGAGCCAGTCGCCGACAAGCGACTCTATCTCGAGTCCAGAGTCCTATGACAAATCGCCTGGGATTCGAAAGGCGAAAGGTCGTGCCTTCAACTATGCTCCTGGAGACCTGGAACGAGTGGCCGAGGAAGCTGACAAACGAAAGAAAGCTCTCCAGGAAATGGCTCTTGGTGCTGGGGACATTGGTCATGAAAGGCCTGTTCAAACCTCAACCCCGGCGAGCACTTTCATCCAAACACCAGAAAAGGATAAGGGTTTTGATGTTGAAAACTTTGGAAATGAGAATAAAATGTTGTCGGATTCCATCAGACAGCAACAGGAATTGCAACAACAACTCCAACAGCAACAGTTGAGACAGCAGCAATTAAGCCCACTTCATCCAGAACAAAGAACTCCCTCACCACACTTGTATGCCCCAAGGCCTTGGAGTGCTGCAAGCTCAACATCAGGAACTGGAAGCTACAGACCTGGAGATAATAGCTCAAGCTTAAACTTCGCGAGAGGCGACTCTGGCGCTGTGTCGCCAGGGGCTATTTCAGGAGATGGAGATAGGAAAACACCAACCAAGCGAGCATCCATCTTCTCACAGCCTGGCTATACGACCAGCTTCCTCAGCTCGAGGAAGCCGGTTTCCCCCGGAAGTGGATCGGAGAGTGGTGGGATTGGTTATCAGAACAGACTATTCCAAGAATCCCCTGCAAACACCACACAGCCTTTGTCCACTTCCACACCATATGGGAAGGATAGGGATCCAGGTGGTCGGGATAACTCCACATTCTCATATGCAACTCCTGTCAGACCATTCCAACAATCAGAGTCGATGATCACCCACCCTGGAACTGTTCACTCTCAAGTTCACAGTCCAGGAGATGGTAGCTCACAGCAACAGAGCAAAGTGGGGGAGTCTTTGGCGAGCATAACTTCCTCCGAATCAGAGGACGACAGTTTCCACAGTTCGTCCAGCTCAGACTACGAAGAAAATAAAGTTCCAGACACTGAAGATCTTCAGGAGCCAAATGCCGACATTCGCAGAGGGAGTTCCAGGCGGAAAGGAAAGGGAAAGAAGAGTAGCTTTAAAGGGGGAGTATCCTCCACTCCGCAGATTGCGGGTGTCACGCCAAAAATTGTGAAAACTACGACGAAGCAAACAGTTGTGAAAGATGCAGGCGGAATTCGACAGGATGTTCATGAGCGCGTGGAAGATTTGACTCCAGGTGGGAGTGGGTCTGTTGTGGTGTCCACCTCGACTAACCAGGTCGGTTCATTCTTGCACGCAAGACGCTTTCAGTACAATTTTATTTCATTTTTTATATTTTTATTGCGTACTCGGCATGGATATGATATGAATTAACTTCGCATGAAGAGAGAAGCTGGTAAAAAGCTGGAAGCATGATTGATGTTGATGTTGGTTAGATTTAAGACGGAAAATAGATAAATGCTGGAGTTTAGTTAATAGAATTAGAATAGCAATTTGCATTGACCATTTTTGTTGGTATGTTATCCCCGCTTTAACAACTTAGGCTGAAGCGCAAGAAGGTTTAGTGGATTCCACTCCGAGGATCCAGGCCACTCAAGTGAAGACGAGGATGGCAACGTCTGTCGAGGACAAGGAAAAGAATGCGACGACAAGTCAGGTACACCTTGAGTCCCAAAAAACAAAATGGAGGGGATGATAAGAAAATTCTGCGATGCTTAAGCATGGCCTTTTGCCTTGATTGAGTGATTGAATTTTTTTTCTAAGAATCGCATAAGCATTTTGAGCGATCATGTCCTCGTGACGCTGCTGAAATAATGCTGTGCTCGGTTCGTGATGTTATGTAGTTCTTAGAAAAGAAACAATATGTTTGCAAGAGTTGTAATGTTCTTTGCCCTTTTTTTACTTTGAATTGTTTGCATTTTCTCCTATAAAAATTACCAGATCGAAGAGAAAACCTTTACTCATACAACATCCACATCGGCCAATAGAACGGAACATTCAGTTGTCACGCAAGAGGTGCGGGCAACGGCCACGGTGATGACGACGGATGAAGCAGTAAGTTTTTACGCTTTCGATATGATTTCCCTTTGTCCTTGCATGATTTATTTTGGAAATGGTTGGATAGTAAAAATAATAATTTTAGTTTAAGAGCACACATTTATTTTTATTTAATTATTAATACAATACCTAAA
>JAQFZW010004588.1:0-10001 GCA_034687055.1 Heteromurus nitidus
GCACGGATATTCGACTCCCGGAGGGGCCGGACGAAACTTTTTGATCCAGGCCGTACAAAACCACGGTTCGGCGCTGCATGGCCTCTATTTATCAAGAGAGAATGAGACGATGAGAAAATTTCCTAATGTTGGATGGGTATATGCAAAGTACTTATAAAAGCATACACCTCGTCAATCCACATGCGTATGCCATGACGGCAAGATTCATCTTCAGGCTCAGGCTACAAACCCAAGAAAGAGATGTTAAGAGGGAATCAAATGCAAAGAGACCTTGAACTATGCTCATTTCTCTCCTTCCAACTAACTCAAGCTCATCGTCGCGTTGCAGTTGGAACGAAAAATGTTTTCGTCGGCTTATCACTCACACCGTCACACCACATATACATCTCTTCTCGCGACGCGAGGACGCGACAGACACAACACATTGCTTTGGACAAAAGGATCATTTACATCGTTGCAGATAATACAAGTGTGGTAAATAGTTGGACAGTTGCAGAATCGCATTCATTTATACATACCCCATGCTTGCATATTATTATTGAGCAAGTCTACTACACTTGGTTGGGGGACATGCATGAAAAGAGAAGGAACATGTATTGTTTTTCTTGTTATATTCAGTTCATAAGAGCAAACCAAATAACTCCAGGCAGGTTGAAGCAGTCTTAATTTTTCGTGCCACTTGTCCTCAGCAACATGAGCAATGCTATAAATGGGATTTAGCTTTTTTATGCTTATTTCACGCTGTGGAAAGGAAGTGGTTTTCAAATATTGACCTATACATTATCCCAACGAATGTTTTCACTGTATCTTGCCCTTCATGATATTATTGAATTCTCCTGTGAAGACAGACGAGTGAACATGAAAAATGACATTGTGCAAGTGAACACGTAGCACTTGTACCACGCGTTATTCATAAATGCAACCACAACCGCCATATGCGTTCAGTCATCCTCAGTCCAGATTTCATTTTAAACTAACTGACTGGTTGTAAGCGCCACCTAAAAGTGCTCCCAATTGATAATTCGGGCTTAACATAACATATACGTGTCATAAGGACAAAAGGATAGTCAGTGCTGGCTACAATTTACCTGATTAGGGAGAAGTTAAATAAGATACGCTCTCCAGCACAGTTATGCTTAATATTATTATGCTCTGGAAGCAAATTATGCTTTAAACGATGAGAATGACAGCAAATACTTAGCTGGGTTTGGATGGAAACCACTCTCATACTCTCATCGCCTGCGTTGACCTAAGCTTTTGCTACGCTCAATCTGCATTCACCATACAAGTAACCAGGTTGCCAGCAAAGCAATCAAAATGTGCTTTTTCGCTTTCACAGTCAAAGTTCTGCAGAGTCCATACATTTGTCATTTGTTGACTTGATGATCCAGACATAAACAAAGTTATTGAATGCTTGCCAATTCTGTGGTGAGGCTTCCGTTAACAAGTAGTTTTATGTGAGGAGGGAGACCTGCTTTTCCCAATTGAACTTATCTCTTCATTTCATCCATGCAAGCCTCCAATATCGAAGATGCAATGCATGCGAGACAGTACGAGAAAAAATTAATGGCAAAAATAACGAATAACACGATTGTAAGTAAACTGATAGTAAGTAATCCCGTTTTACAGCCACTTAAAGCACATACGCCATCTGCGCTCACTGAAAATTTTATGTAAAATTAAATGAGTTGTTCAGCCACAATAACAAAGGTGCTTTCGAATGTTGCGTATTTTGGCATTGAGCTGCTCCAAAAAATATCGTATTCAACTCAAACTCACACTTGGTACGAATATTAATTTCCGGGGAAGTTTTGAAATATTTATTACTGTGTCACATAAAATAGATAAATAAGAATGACGCTTCCAAATTTTTAATCATAACGACTGCATTAAATTCAACCAGATGATATCACATGATGATTATGATGATGACAAAGTCAGCAAATCCAATCACCTCTTAAAAATTTACTCCTTGTTTCGAAATAAACAAAACTTCTCTAACCAAAAGGGCTCCAGGTGTAGACGCTGGAAAAACGGATCATTAGTGTTCGCTACAGTGTCCTTGCGGTAATTGTCAACCTGCACACAGAAACAAAAGAAAATAGTTATATAATATGCTACACCCATTTAGAAATCGAATGAAAGATAACCGTTTCTCACCTTTGTCATCAACTCATCAAAGTCATGTTTCCATGCGAAATGCATGCAGACAAGACTGCCAATTGACTCCCTTTGTTTGGATGAAGATAGGACAGACCTCCAGGAATATTTGCTCGTGTCAAAATTGCATAGGAAATTTTGTCCTGTTTTGGGGCATCCCATTTAACTTCGGGAATGGGCTTAGCACTTTGTTAGGGAGTGGAACTGAAGACAGAACACGCATTGTGGAAAAATAATTTTGGCTTCTTCTTCATCGCCGGACATCCTTTCTCCGTGTGGTCAAACTGGTAGACAATGTCGTTGTAAATGTGGATGAATTTTCCGTCCGACGTGTAAATCCCGTTGTGGCTCCTATGACTACTCACACAAACAGCTATCGCATCCACATTCACCCACTTATTCTGACACACTTTCTTCAGCTCCTTAATCACATCAGTCACATCCTGCTCCTTGATATAACCACCTTCTTGGTGTTCTGGGGATTCATTGCCAACAGTGATCACCTTCCAGTCCATTCCCGCCCACAACTTCTGCATTCGGCGAGTGTCCACTCCAGCTCCCACTCGTTTTGTAAGAACAATATTCTCGTTGTGGCCAAAGTCAATCACATTAATTAGGAGAAATATCCTGCCAAGTTAATCAAACCTGACTCACACAATTAGACGACATACAACGAACGTATCCTTCTTCAGAAACAAGCAGTACAACAAGTCCACAACGTGTGTCATTCAAAGTTCCAGCCAGTAGAACTGAAGCATGATGACTCAGCTATATCCAACTAATTTTAGTGAATCTAAAACATCGATTTTCTTCTACAATGTTCTGAGTTTATGGACAAATCAGTGATGTTGCTTGTATTTTACAATGCACGAATCATTAAAATAGTTAAGCCGAGTTTAAGCTGATCCGGTAATGTATTTTAAATGGCCAGTTTGGCTTAAGCCGAGATTAAAAATTTCATGATTCAACCCATTATGATTTGGACCACACAATTATGTAAAAATAAATACTCTACAAAAAACCTCAAATTCCTCCCACTTATATTATGCTCCATGCTTTATAAATTCTGTGGGTTTTGTTATTTATTTAATCAAGGAAGACGACTCCATGCTTAAATGAGTCAATAAAAATTCATCAAGAAATGTAAATGTAAGAATTGGCTGTATTAAAATCTCAGCATAAAATATCATCATCAGACATACATTTTCAATTACATCCTCTTCCGTAAGAGATAAAGCGAAGTCGAAGCTTTCTTCGGAATGTTTTCCAAATGCAAGTCACTTGTCAGAGGTGAGCACTGTTCATGCAATTTATCACATTTATCAAAACTGTGTTAAGAGTGGGTAATAAAATGTTCATGCTTTAACACCATTAATCTAATCTGTTACGTGGAAAACAGTGGTTAATGCCAACATTTTCTTTACTTATGAATGCCAGGTCTTGATGACACACTAAAAAAAATTTCCACTGTTCCAAGAAAATCTCATCCTAAGTATGATTCTCATGAATGCACTATTTATGAATCCAATAAACGAATCTAATAGTCTTGTTTGAAGTTGGCTTCGAAGAAAGTGGAAGATGATCGAAGGATGATTCGTTCTCCCCTCTAATAACCGTACATTGATTCCAAATTAGTTGATTAAAGAAGCCTGTTATTTTGCTCAGGGGTCTGGTCATTCAAGCTGGTTTCATATAAAATGAGTTTTTTATGAAACCATTGTATCAGATCAGTAATTTCCTTCATAATACCAAGTCCATTGCTAATTTCGGCTCCTCTAACTTGGTCCTTGTATCAACCCCAAATCAACTTCTAGGAACCCTCGATACTCACCAAGAGTAAATTTCTTGCATCAAAGAGAGAAATGTAAGTGAAAACGAAGATAATTTTGGAAATATTTCTTTTTAACCTCTGACAATAATATTCTATTTTTATTTCTTTATTTATTAAAATGCGTTTAGCATCATGTCGGGTGGAAACGATTGGGATTCATTCAGGGATTACGTTGACAAGTGTCGTCCTCCGGGTATTAGTCAAACTTACGATGTTGTCTACGAAGGCGGAAGGAGGGCCGGTGCGATTGTGCAGAGCGGCATTGAAGCAGCCGACAGAGTTTCTCCTGCTGCTGGAGCTGCTGCAAGAACTGCTCGATCTGTAGGCGAACGCAACTTACCAGTTTTCCAAGACAATCGCCCACACAAGAAGTAAAATAATTGTAGTTAGTTGCTGTTCATGGCATATTCACCAACCACAATTTTGTAACTCCATTATTTACCATTTTCCCCGATCGTCATCACATTTCACTGAAATATTTCTTCGAATGTGCAATCATCATCAGACCTGTGCTGCGTAGTCTCTTGTAGTGATATCGGGGTGTTATGAAGTTGACGTGAATAATATGCAATAAAATTGATTGATTAATAAATGTTATCGATTAGCCAGAAAGGAAAATGTTCCATGATTCAAAGAAAAATGCATATTACTCACTTGTACGAGGTGGATGTGTATATCTACATATTATGCAATGACCAAGAAAATGTTTTCACTTTGCTGCTGCGCACAATCTCCTTGAAATGTATCATACATTTTCCATTGCAATTCACAGCAAGGAATTCGCTTTCTAGCTAGACTTTAGCATCATGTCGGGTGGCAACCGTTCAATAATTACGTCGAGAAGTACCTTCCTCCAAATATTAGTCAAACTTACGATGTTGTCTACGAAGGAGGAGGGAGGGGGAGGGCCTGTGTGATTGTGCCGAGCGGAATAGAAACAATCGAGAGAGTTTATCCTGCTGCTTGAGCTTCTGCAAGAACTGTCGTTCTGTAGCCGAAACCGCCTTAACAGTCTTCCAAGGATCCCCCAGAAATAAGTAAATTGTAAGTTAGAAGAAATACTTTAGTGAAATCTGACCGTGAGAGGCAAACAAAAGGTGCGGATCAGTCAACCGTGAACATGTCATATGCTCGCAACATGTGCAGATCTGTCGTTTGACTGATCTGGAGTTAAATAACAACCGTTCTCCGGAAACATTCAACACTTATGCCATCCATTCCATTTTGTCTCTGAAGCAAATTATGCCAACAAGATAAGAATTAAGAAGGTAAAAAGGAAAGAAGATGGGTGTATAGTTGGGTCTTCGATGGAAAATATTTGCAAATCTCGTATCACGAGGCTTGACCTAACGTGCTATACACACTCATTCTGGAGGATTCCTCATTCGAGTAACCCAACGTTTGAGACAGCAGAACAAGAAAAACGTTTTTATTGTTCTTGTCGTTTGTCAGAGTTCATACAATTGTTGACTGATCAACCAGACATAAGCAAAGTTGTTGAATGCTTGTCAAATCTGTGGTGAGTTTGCTGTGAACAAATATTTGGATCTGAGGAGGGAGAGCTGCTCTCCCCAATTGAACTTTTATCTTTTCATGCATACATGCCTAATGTCGATGCAATGCATACGAGATGACCGATAAGAGAGAGAGAGAAATGACTGGCAAATATGACGAATAACATTTTTGCGCAAGGGAATATGCCGAACTTGTTCCACACGTTATTTATATAATATTTTGTAAGTAAAACTGAGGAGTAGTCACTTTTTGTGGCCACATAACACATACGCCATCTGCGCTCAGTCGGGATTTCATTTGGAAATGAATGAGTTGGTCAGCGACAAAGCACTGAAAGGGACCTTTTCGGTTGTTACATTGAGCTCTCCATAACATCAATTTGTCAAGTTTAAAAATATTTATTATATTATATGGCCTTTAAAGCATATGAAACAGGAATCACTTGACCAGGGCTTATTAAAAACTGGATGTAATTAAGTAAATTAAAGAACACGATATAACACGATATACCAAATCACCTCCAATTTCCTATAAAATATTTCACTCCTTGCTTCGAAATAGACAAATTTTCTTCAACCAAAAGGGCTCCGGGTGAGGACGCTGGAAAAACGGATCCTTAGTGTTCGCTACAATGTCCTTGAAATAATAATCAACCTGTACACAAAATCAACATGAGAAAACAGTATATAAAATGCTGCACCAATTTTTAAAAAAGTTCGAATGAAAGAAAGTGGATTCTCACCTTTGTGATCAAATCATCAAAGTCAAGCTTGCATGCCAAATACATGAGTAGAGTTAGGGCGACTGCTAACTGACGTCATTTGTTTGGATGGAGATGGGACAGACCTCCAGGAATATTTGCCCTGATCAAAATTGCGTCGGAAATTTTGTCCGATTTTTGGGCACCACACGTAACATTAGGCTCGGAAACGAGATTAGCACTTTGTGCGGGATCATTACTGAAGACAGAACACGCATTTTATGGAACAATAATTATGGCTTCTCCTTCAACTCTGGACATCCTTCCAAGAGAAAGATCCTTTTTCCTCCGGCTGTGGAGGAATAATCACTTCCCGGAAGAGAGTTCTTGTCTTTGGGTTTGCGAACAGTGACAGTAAAAGGGTCCCGATCATTTATGAAATTCAACTCGGCTTTGATGAACTCTGAATGAAAATGAATTTTTTTACTGGCGTCAGGATCCTCATGCTCCACCACGCTGGACGGATTTGGTTCTTCCTTCTTTCGAAGGCCCTTCTTGTTCCCTTCGGACTCGTAGGTATTCCTCCCTTCCCTTGAGCAGGTCCGCCACACCAGTTAGACGATGTTCCACAAGCACCTCAATTAGGATATCTTAGGAATTCTGCTGCGTCAGTTTGATGAAGAATGTTGTTTTCTCTTCTGAAATCCCGTCCTTTACATTATTCCTGACTCGTTGCTTTATTATGATTTTAGAAAAGATTATACTTTCTAAATTAAATTTGCAATTTGTTTTGTCTCATTTTATTTAAAAAGTGGAATATTTTTTACCACCTCGTCGATGTCACTTTCATCCAAAATTTCTCTTGCCTGGAGGTCAATCAACATGAGATGTTTCATCTCTGTCAGGTGGTGGAGTTCCTTGGATTTCGTTATTAAAATCCATTTCTTTTGCCAGTTTTCCATGTTGACATCAATCTACCACGGCGACCAGCTTTCTTGATTAATTATTAGAACTTTGGTGCCTGTTAATATTCTTAGTTAATATCTATGGCATTTTATTTAGGTCTTAGGTTGACTTCAATTCTCTTTTATTTCAAAGAAGATTGTAAATGAGACTGTAACGTCCAAGCTCCATGCTTCGAACAAACTCGTCGCAGTCATCCAACGCTCGACGGATATTCCCCGTCTCCAGAGCACAAGTGAAAATGGGACGACAAGCTCGCGAATATTCCAAACTCGCTTTGGAAATACGGAGAAATTCGTCCCTGATAAAGTATTTGGCTCGGATAGTTTCATAATCATCACCAGCCTCTAAAGATGCATCAGCTGGTAGTTGGTATTGTGCAAAGTCTTGGAAGTAGTCCTCCAATTTCCATCTTCCTCCTTTCACCTTCTCCCTCAGCAGGTCTTGCTTGTTCAACATGAGAATCAAATTGATGTTGTGAATTCGAAACCAAGCGTTGTTCCAAATGCGCATGAATAGTTCGAGAGACTCTTGGAGCCCGTTATGGTAAGTGCTATCTTCTCTGAGAACAGTGTTAAAACTACTGCAATCAATGACGAAAATGATGGCTCTTATTGAATCGTCAAAAAATTGTGCCCATTTTCTCATTCTGTCGCGTACGCTTAGTCCACCTATTTCGAACACATGATATTTAGCACCGTCCATTTGAAATCTTGATTCGAAAACGCCACAAGTTGGGGCACGACATCGCAATATATCCTGCTCCGAAGGCAAATAATTTGGCTGCTTTATTTCGCTAACTTTGTCTAAAAAATATTTTGCACTGTCTGTCAATTTATATTCATTGCATCGTTCAATAATGCAAGACTGGACGCCTTTGTCCTTCCATAACTTTTCCGTGTGCTCGTAAAACTCTGGAGTAAACTCGAAATCAGTTTGGGAGGCCACGTTCTGAATATAATCCAAACTAAACTGATTTTCCAAAGCAACATGTGGAGTTTGAGTGGATGTGCTCATGATGCCTGCAATGGTCAATATTGCATCTCGAATGTTCTTTTTGATGTGTTCCAGTTGAAATCGTGTCTCTTCGTCACTGAACCCTTCCCCTTTCAAAATTCTCAGTTGTTTCAAGATGGTGCTTTGACCCGACTCCTCAGAGCCGAGGAGGAGAAGGCGAATTGTGTTCCGGTGGATCTGCTCATTCTTTAAAATCTGCTCATACGCTTCCTTTCGCCGAGCCTTAGATTTGGAGCAGCAACCACAGAAGCACTCCATGACCTGGAGATTCCGATGAGTTGTGGTTTTTGGTATTGTGAACAATTCCTTTTTTGTCTTCAATCTATTTTATGACTAGAAAACTTTCCGAAGATTAGTTGCTTCAATTCAAAATCCGAACTAGTGAATTTCAATTTTATTCCATGTTTCTGATCAAGATACTCTGTTTTTTACATTAATGTTCTGCCACTTGGACTTCTCCTTTTCCACTGTTTCTCAGTTGTAAGAATGAAACATGTGGAGGGATTATAGCAACTAGCAACAGTGGGAGAAGAGCTGCGATATGGAGTTGATGCATTGCTTTCATGCTTCCAGAGTATTGCATGCAAGGTATAGATTGATCTCTCCTGACATAAAACTGAGTCAATGAAAGCCAAGGTCAACAGTCTGCATGCTATGCTGCTTTTCACCTAAAGTGGACTTGGTAAAATAAATAAAACAAACCAGAAGTTCTTTCCCAGCGGAATGAAAGAAGTGAAATATGGAATAGTTGAAAAAGCATTTTTCTAATTTTCCGTAACTTTGTTTAAAAGTCCATTCATGGGAAACTGGCTGTGTTTGATGATCTTGTTTTGTCACTTGTTTATTGCTTCTTTCTTGCAAGAATGATTGGCATTTAGGAATTCGTATTACTGCAAATGGGAAACGAGTTAAGAGCAAGTAGATGCCATTGCGTGCAGGTGCACGTTTACGGAATATTGTATCATAGGAAAATTCGGGGACTGACTGGTTTATGACGAATGGATTTGATCGACATTTAACTTAACTTTAACTGAAGTTGGAAGTAACCTCGCTTGAAGTGCTGGACAAATGCTTGTCTCGATGGATCATCTTGACAAGAGGGATGGGAAGCGGTAAATAATCAAACAAAAAATAATGTAAAAGAGTTGGAAGGCATGAAATTAAAATAAGGGATAAAATTTGAGTGAAAGCAAAGCAAAATGGTTGTGGGGATTTGGTTTTTTAAGCATAACTCCTTCCTTTTTGTGGCAAGAGAATCGTGATCATAACCCGTGACTCACTTTCCTCACAGACAGTGGAGAGGAGAGAGAGAGGAGATAGGAATGTAAACATCCAGTGGATTTGCTAAAGTCAGGATATGATGCTTAATACTTGTGTTAAAAATTTCTACAGTTTTTATTGGAAGTATAAAGCATTACATTCATTGCTCATTTCGTGGCTGAGGATCATGAGCATCACAAGTGTGAGCATCACGATGCAAAAGATCAGATCAGCAGGATTTTGAATGAGACGAGTTCCATCCCGTATTTATGGCGAGGTTGAGGTTAGACATGAACATTAGGTAACCCGTAGTCACTTTCCACACATGCAACATGTACTCTTCTTTCCAGTTCCAGTGCTTGTATAACAAAAGTGCAGTGTGAATAATAATGTTAATGTCATTTTGAATACAGATAAAAATATGTGCATTAAATTGCAAACTGCAAAAAATGTAATGGGAGATAAAACATCAAGGACTGATTTAGCTAGGGGCTAGGGGGGCTTAAGCCCCCCCTGTCGTCGCCAAAAAATACATTACGTTAAATGGGGCCATAG